>CM022753.1:30527397-30777397 GCA_012411365.1 Ameiurus melas | reverse complement strand
CAAGCACACGGCTGCGTACGAAACTACAGTGTATATAGAAGGTGAAATACAGTATTTCATCTACTATATAGTAGGTAAGTATGTGGTTTCGGACGCAGCCACACTTATAGCATGACAAACAATTAACTGCACTTGAAGCGTTCGTAAAATAAAAAATGAAGTTTCATAACGAAGACGGACTATAACATGTAAAACAGGCTATAACATGCAAAACAGTAACATGAAAGGAATATTCTAAAAGCGACTCATGTAAACACCTTAATCAGAATATTGTCTTATTCAGAATAAGGTCAGTAATTAGATTATTGCTGTCCATGTAAACATAGTCATTACTGACAACTGAGATCCTACAGTGTGACATGGCTTATAGTGGGGATCATGTTCGTACAGTCTGACCAGCAACAGTTGCAAAGGACTATTCAAAAACGTACAGTGCGCACCTGGCGTAAGCAGTGTATTTTAGCCATCACTGACATAGTTTTGTGAATGTGGTCCGAAATGAATGACATTGCATTGCGATTGTAGCAATGGACACCCCCCAATTTCAATTCATTTCCCTCTTCTTTGTAGCATGTAACGATGGAGGACTCGTACCTGTGCGGATATCTCAAGATCAAGGGGCTTACTGAGGTGAGGAGACTTTCACATCCTAATCACACGAGCTTTCTTAGTTAATGTCTGCTTTCATAAACCCGGCACTTAGTATGGATTTGAGTTTAATTCACTTCCTGCTGTGGCCCACAACTCCAGACCTCCTCGCCGCCACAGGTTATAATTTCAGACTCTTAAGTATGAGAGATGTTGGATGCTGCTATCCAGTCGCAGGTCTAAAATGTGTTTTATATGAGCGGACAGAGTTTTGGCAGTGGGAGTGCTGCATCCATTTTATATTGTAATCAACTTTTTGTCATATGGGTTGTATTTTTGCTGGGCAGCTGTACACCTTGTGATCATTTCTCATGAGTACTGGTTAGGCGTGAGGAAATGTTTAATGTTGAAGGGCGCTTCGCTGAACCTTTAAGGGTTTTCCTAGAGGGATCAATTGAAGAAGATACCAGATGGAACCTCTTTAGACTGGAGATTTAAGGCTGATGTAGTTAAATAACCAAAAAGGACCAGTTCAAAACGCAAGTGCGTAAACTTTAGATGCCAGTGCAGCGAAATCCAAAGAAGTCTTAAACTATATATTATCTGAAGAGGTCTTTGGAGTCTTATTTCTGTCTTCTGTCTTTCTCTGCTTGCTAGTAATTGATAAAGAGCAGTAATAAGTACGATAAATGAGCATATGGCATTGGGGGGGGCTGGTCGTAATAATAAATTTCTTACCTATCTCACCAGGTAAATAAAAGTTCCAGTGTACTTTCCCACTTCCATATTTTGGTTGTTCTAGACTAAAAAGTGGTAGCTGAAGGTTATGTAACATATGGTGAGCTAGTTAAGTGTGAGATTACAGACTAAGGGGAGGGGATGATTGTAGACTGCAGTAAAGTTCATTTTCTTTATCTGGTTGTTGAACCTACAAGTAGATGAATAAACTCTAATAGCCAGGAAAGGAGGTTTGCTTATCCTGATTTGTTCAGCCATGTTGTTTCATTTGCATTTAATTTTTAATTACATTTGCAGTGTGTTTCGCTCAAGGGTGCTCGCCCATATGGACACATTAGGTAAATGGGTTTTGGGTCTCTGAGTTAAGCTCTGTTCATTTTCTCTCTTTAGGAATATCCCACCCTGACCACTTTCTTTGCTGGGGAGATCATCAGTCAGAAACGTCCCTTTCTCACCAGGAAGTGGGACGCGGATGAGGATGTTGACCGCAAGCACTGGGTAATGAACCCGAATGTTCAATTTATTATTTTTTCTTTTTTTTGACTTTTTTTAGACACTTAAAGAGGCATGGAATTATAAAATGTGGCTGTGTTTAAATAGTAGTGCTTACAGTCTGCCGTAGCCTGAGCCTACACGTATTGCATTTCATGCTATTTATTCTCTTTGTGCCAAACACATTAAATAATTTAATCCTTACAGAAAGCTGTCATATTAATTCCGAAATATGCTTTAAATGCTTACTCAGTTACACTAAGTGGGACTTGAAGAACCATTCAAAACTCAAAATAATACAAACATGAACACAGACAAAGAAAAGGGTTAAACACATCAAAACTGTTGTTTATCTTACATTCTTAACAGTGTTCCTGATGAATCTTTACGCACTTCTCATCTTTTCAAATCGCTTCATGAAGGAGCTTTTTCAGGAGGCTTTTCTTAAACTTCACAAACAGGCTAACCTCCTTACTGCTTATCCTAGGTTCCTTCCTAAATGAAAGCTGTTTATTTTGTCGAAACTATTACATTTTAAGGCAAAACTACTAGGGGTGTAATGATGGATCATGATGCGTCACGATGCAAAAGTATTGAAGATGTGCGTTGTGGGGATCTACATTCTATTGATTATGCATTTAAAGCAGTTGAACTGTGAACAGCAGAGGTCCCAACTAAGAGTTAAAATACATTCACTGAGCACTTTAATAGGAACATGTGAACATCTACTCATTCATGCAATTATCTAATCCAGTTGTGTGGCAGCAGTACAGTGTATAAAATTATGCAGATACAAGCCAGCAGCTTGGGGGGAAAAATGTGATCTCAGTGGCATGATTGGCCGGATGGACTGGTTTGAGTATTTCCATAGCTGCTGATCTCCTGGGATTTTCACATACAACATTCTCTAGAATTTACTCAGAATGGTGCAATAAAGAAAAAACATCCAGTAAGCGGCAGTACTGTTGATGAGGGAGGTTAACGGAGAATGGCCAGACTGGTTTGAGCTGCAGTAACTCAGATAAGCATTCTGTACAACTGTGGTGAGCAGAAAAGCATCTCAGAATGTACAACATGGAGAACCATGAGGCAGATAAGCTACAATGGCAGAAAACCACGTCTGGTTCCATTTCTGTCAGCCAAGAACAGAAAGCTGAGGTTAACATAGCCTTGTGTGATGAATCTTGATTTCTGTTGAGGCACACAGGTGGTAGGGTAAGAAATTGGTACCAACAGCATGAATCCATGGACCCAAACGGCCTTGTGTTAACAGTCCAGGCTGGTGGAGGTGGTGTAACGGTGTGGGGAATGTTATCTTGGCACACTTTGGGCCCGTTAATACCAGTCAATCATGAATTGAATGCCTCAACCTATTTGAGTATTGTTGCTAGCATCCCTTCAAGGCCAAAATTTACCATCTTCTAATGGCTACTTCGAACATGATAATGCACCATGTCACAAAGGAAAAGTCTTGGTTTCTTCATTTATAACTGGTTTCTTCATTTATAAATGTTTGGGAATATTTATAAATCTATTCTTACTTTTAAGGGGGGGCATGGTGGCTTAGTGCTTAGCACGTTTGCCTCACATCTCCAGGGTTGGGGGTTCAATTCCCGCCTGCGATCTGCATGGAGTTTGCATGTGTTCCCCGTGTTTTCACCAGAAATCCAAACATTAAAGTCTGTAAATTAAGTTATGTGTAATGAAGAGGAATGACGCAGGAAAAAAGTATTGAGCATGCTAACTGAAATATATTTAATACTTAGTGGAGAAGTCTTTGTTTGTAATGACCGCTTCAAGACGCTTCCTGTATGAAGAAATTAATTAGCCGCAGTATTGTGGTGTGATTTTGGCCCGTTCTTCTAAACATATTGTCTTTAAATCTTATTCAGTTGGATTCAAGTCAGGTGATTGACTGGGCCATTCTAACAACTTGATTTTTTTTCTCTGAAACCAATTGAGAGTTTCCTTTGCTGTATGCTTTGGATCGTTGTCCTGCTGGAAGGCCCACCAACGTCTCATCTTCATCATTCTGGTGGATGGCAGCAGATTTTTCTCAGTAATCTCCCAGTAAAGGGCTCCATTTATCTTTCCTTCGATTATACGAAGTCTGCCAGTACCATATGATGAAAAACAGCCCCACACCATGATGCTTCCACCTCCAAACTTCACTGTTGGTATCGTGTTTTAAGGCTGATGTGCAGAGCCATTTCTTCTCCAAACGTGGTGTGTAGTACAACAGACAAAATGTTCCATTTTGCTCTCGTCTGACCAGACTACACTCTCCCAGTATTTCATAGGCTTGTCCAAATGAGTTGTAGCAAATTTTAAACGAGCTTCGACATGCCTTTTCTTTAGTGATGGAGTCTTGCAGGGTGAGTGTAAGCAGTGGAGTGCATTGCCTATTGTTTTCTCTGTGACGATGGCACCTGCTGCCTCCAAGTGTTTCTGGAGCTCTTTCAGAGTGGTCCTTGGCTCTTGGGCTCCTCTTCTGACTATTCTTCTAACTCCCTGGTCAGAAATCTTGCGAGAAGCTCCTGTGCGTGGCCGATTGATGACGGAGTGATGTTACTTCCACTTGTGGATAATGGACCCAATGGTGCTTACTGGAGGATTCAGTTTTTTGAAATACGTCTGTATCCGATTCCATCGATAAGTTTCACAACAATAAGGTTGCAAAGGTCGTGGGAGAGCTCTTTGCTTTTACACATCATGAGTTGTTTCTTGTGTTACACCTTGGTAAGAAAAAGCCTTTTAATAGACCATCAATTTACTAACCCAGCTGATATTAATTTGTACAGACAGGAGGTATAATTACTTTCTAACTACTAACAGATTTCAGCTGGTTCCTTGCTGTGCTTTTTCTTGGCGTATTCAATACTTTTTTCCTGTGTCATTCCACTTTATTACACAACTTTTTATGTACTTTAATGTTATGAATTTGTCATATTTGTGAATTTGTCAAAATTTTGTGTGAATAACCGCATTGGAAATATATTTACTAAAAACAATGTCGTCGTGTTCAATACTTATTTCCCCCACTGTCAGCACAAATTGTTCCCTCTGAAAAAAGCAGTCCCTCTTTAAATCTAAATATACAACTGACTTTGCAGAAATTTTTTAAAGAAAATATTTGCGGGGGGGATTGACCAAGCATGGGCATACACTACATATGCAATAGACAGAGGTTAGGTTGAAAAACGCTAACGAATGCATTTTAATGATGGATTGAAGAATTACATTTTAATGTGTCTGATTTGCTTTGAATATCCACAGGGCAAGTTCCAGGCATTTTATCAGTACGCGAAAAGCTTTAACTCGGATGACTTTGACTATGAAGACCTCAAGAACAGTGACTTTGTCTTCATGCGATGGAAGGTACAGTATGTTTAGACTGTTGGCTTGTGGTGTGAGTAAAATGCTAATAAATGTGACTAGTATTGAATGATGTCACAGTAGTAGTGCATGTTTCTTGATGAAACAGGAAACATTTCTTTTTTGCCTCTGAATTGATTTCTTGAACCAATATTGTGAGGAATAATTTGTATTTCCTAAATCCTTACATTACTGTAGCAGACCCTGGTAGCTACATTTTCCTAGCAGATGTTTGTATCTGCGTTTTGAGTTACTGATTTACTGATGCGTTTGTAATGCAGTAGCCTTCTGTCAGTCGCTCTGGATAAGAACGTTTGCCAAATGCCATAAATGGAAATGAGCAATATTAACACCTGCTTAAATAATTAGTATTGACAATACGTCTTCTGTTGATAGCAAATCATAAGCCTCTTGTGGAAGAAAACTGGTCTTAATGAACACAATCTTTGCATAATGTGACACTGGCAAGTTTTGGGAGAGACGGCATGTGCTGGCATGACTCATTCACCTCATTCATTCATTTCATACATTTAGCCCTTGTTAGTTTAATAATTGTAAATTTACTAATCATCAGTGTGTAATATCTAAACAGACATTTAATAACATTTGTTGCTTCTCACTACAAGCAGGTGTTTTAGATCATTTAAAAATTACAATGTTTACAATTACAAGGTTTCTCCCTTTTCTCTTCTGTAAACTCACCTTGCTTTTGATGTGGTTATGTGATACAACGTTTATGCGATTAGTCACAGCAAATAAGGTTGAGTAATAGCGCTCTGTTTCATGCATTGGAGGGCAAATGCAGAATCGATACTGTTCTTGAGTTAAATTGCACTGAGAAACAAACTTCGATTTGAATCTCATTTCATGTGCATCATTCACAGAGGAGGATGATTGTATTCTAAAATCTCTCCCTCTCTTGAGTGCAGGAGCAGTTTCTTGTCCCAGACCACACAATCAAAGACATCAGTGGCGCTTCCTTTGCTGGTTTCTACTACATCTGCTTCCAGAAGTCCACAGCAACCATCGAGGGTTTCTATTACCACAGAAGCTCTGAATGGTACGCTTTCAACTTGACCAGACGTGGTCTAGATCAGCGGTCCCCAACCCCGGTCCGCGGACCGGTACGGTCCGTGGGTCATTTGGTACCAGGCCACACAGAAAGAATAAATAACTTGCATTATTTCCGTTTTATTTACTATCTGGATCTGAAAAATGACCGGATTCTCTCCGTTACATCCTTCTACGACTCACTCTTGACGCATGTCAAGACGCTTGTCTCGGTCACGTGATACATTGAAACCTTACCATAGAGACCAGAGAGCGTTAGGGGGGAGAGAGGATGTTACGAGAACGCTGCTAATAAAGCTGCGATTTCACATTGGATTCACGTTTATTATTATATTTTAAAAATACCCCAGTTTTTATGTCGGTCGTATCATTTTATTTTGTTGTATTTATCCGCCACACCTTAAAGGCCAGTCCGGGAAAATATTGTCTGATATTAAACCGGTTGGTGGCACAAAACAGGTTGGGGACTGCTGGTCTAGATGACTCAGTTGTAGGTGGCACAGTTTTAACAGAAAGGATCAATATTTATCGAATCAATTTTTATCAGTAATGTGTGTGTGTGTGTATGTATATGTATGTATGTGTGTATGTATATGTTATATATATATATATATATATATATATATATATATATATATATATATATATATATATATGTATGTGTGTGTGTGTGTATGTATGTATTTTTAAAGAAACATGTACATCTTGTGCAGCAGATGGACATTTAGTGTGCAGTACATAATGACCTCATACATCAGTGTTATATATTGTAATTAAGAAATTCAGTCTGGTATATTTGTATTTATAGGACGTTTTTAGCGCTTGCATATTTCGCTGCAGCTTGTGTATCTGTCTGAGCTGCTCATCATGCACACACTGCTTTTGTTTAGCTGCTGTAATAAGCCATTTTCCTTTACGGGATCGATACCGTATCTATTTTTGATTCATAACTGTGCAGAAGCTACTAATTGAAATGCTAATTACAGACATTCACAGATGCAGTAGCATACATTCCAGCATAATCTCTCTAATTTATCTGTAGTATTGGCATGATCATCATGAGCAGTGTTTCTCCGTGCACAGAAAAGAGAAAATAACCCGTCTTAAACTTTCCTTACAAGTGAGTTGAGAAATACTTGTCTTATTGGCTGACTGGTCTTAATTCTGCCAAACGCTAGCACACACAGTCAGTCAGTGGGGGCGGGGGGAATGGATATACACAGATTTATTTATTTATTTTTTACAAGTCAAGGGATTGAAAATGAACACTAACATCCTCTCATGCTGAGCAGGATAAACATGATATGAGCAGTGCATATGGACAGCTAACGTACTTTGCATGGCACTGTAGCAGCTACACCCATACAATGACAAGTTGTGCCTCCCCTTGGTTAGCGACACCAAACTAGCCTAGTCTCTTGTTAGATAGCCAAACAGATTTCTGTTTTATTGGTCTGGTAGTCCTACAAACTGTGATAACACGAGGCAAGTTTTATATTAAATTTTTATATTAAAAATTTTTAAACAATTAGCCAAGAAATATAATGCATGGAAACAGTCATTTTCACAGAAGTACATTTAAAAAGTTTTTTGACAGAGAAGAATCTGGGCTCAGGCCCGGGTGATTAACAGTCCAGTTAACGCCCTTGGTTGAGTCAACAAGGGTGTCTGTTCATTTCACTACGTAGATGCAATAGATAAGGGGATATTTATAATTCAATAAATCTATTTATAATAAATCTGTGAAATCTTATTTTTAAGCCACGACAGGCTTAACTGTTCCACAGCTGGTCATGATGGACTAAAATCTAATATCTATCAATAGCCTGACAACACAGTTGAGCAATGCATTATATCACAAGCTCTCATCCGTGGCATAATTATAAAATATCACGCATACATACTTTATAACCTCCCCAACAGTTTTTTTTAGACTAATGGTGCTCTTAGTCTCTGAATTAGCATGAGGATGACCACAAAGTGCCTTCTCACTCACTGCTGAAGACCGATGTGTCTGAAAAATATCAGACCAAATGGAAAGCAAATATAGGGGGCGTTGTCACTAATAGGCTGCATGAACCTACAGTCTGGGTTATAAAGAAATCAGCACCAGCCTCACTTCATACCAGCATTGATGCTGCTTTTTGCAATTGGTTGTGATTGGATGTTTGATAATCAGTCCCCCCAAGATTTTGCGCTCGCAGAAATTAATGAAAAAAAAAATCCAAGCAAACTCCACAAAATTTGGATGCGCTTGCAATTTTTCAAAATGACTGCAGATGTGGGCCAAGACGTGTGCTGTGATGTGATCACAGCACGGATTCCAACAAAGCCCTCTTCTATTCATGTGCGTGAACATGAGTACAGCTAAAAGCCAAACAGTTTTGTGCAATGGCAATTTCTCCAATTCAAGTAGTTTACCACAAAAAAAACTAGGCAAGAAGCATTTTTGGCTGCAACAATCACAAAATAACTCCACGAAATGCTGTGCAGACTGGATAGTGGCAGATAAACTCCTTTACATACCTAAAACGAACCTTTATATTTATGTCTCATTACCTATGAAAACCCATTCATACCAGCTGCCTCTGCTTTCTTTCCTTCAGTTGTACACAATACCGTTCCTGCTTTTTCTCATGCAAAGGACAAATCATTTCTGTGCATTGCTTTTCAGGTACCAGTCACTAAACCTCACTCATGTTCCTGAACACAGCGCGCCCATCTACGAGTTCCGGTGACACTAATGCCCTCTTGTGGCTGGAAGAGGGTGAAACTTTGGACAGAGTTGAATAACAAAAACACTGGTCTCAAGGAAATAATGCAGAACTGCCTAATCATGCCAAGTACTCGTCATTTTCTCTCACAACAGAGTGGATGACAAAGACAGACATGAGGATAAGAAAGTCTTCAAAGGCCCCAGGCGGATCATTGTAATGGATTGTAGGAGTTACAGCAGCGTTTTTTTTTTTGGTTTGTTTTTGTTTGTTTGGGTTTTTTTCCCCTAATCATTACTTTCATGTTGCCTCCAGGTTTTTAAAGCCTCCTTCTGTCCTTCTTCCATCTTAATAATTTTAACATTTTTAGTCTGTTTTGAGATTAAAGTTCCTCTTATTATTATTTTTTCCACAGAGAAGCTAATCATTTTATTTTTTTTATTATTTTTTTTGCCAGGTCAACTGGATCATTAGGCCAGACTAATATAGATTGCTGTATGCACGTAGCCAATTCTTTCAAATCAGACTGTATGAAAGCAGTGGGATGTCTTTGAGAGAGATGAAGATTATGGAGGATGTAATTACGACACCTTTGAGTGACTTGGGCATCAGAGTCTGTGTTTTCCGAGGTGGGAGGAACATGAGAAATGTCTCCACGGATCAGAACGGAGAGGTCCTTTTGCGTCTTAGAGAGATTAAATATAATTCTATATTTTCTAACAAATCTGATTCAGATGTTTTGGAAAGAGGTATTTTATATCCCATAGTGCTAGTCATAAGCTGCTTAGGGTGAGCAGGTTTTTTTCTTTGTTTTTTTTTGGTCAGGGATGGGCAGCTTTTGAGAAAAGCTAAATGACAATATTTTCTCCATTTTGCTATGCAACATAAAAAATCTTAGCTCACAAACAGTTCCCACATATTATTTACTGTACCACAGTAGCATTTTTCACATAACTAATCGCAACCAAAAGAGTATTGATTGGTAAGCACTTTGGATGGATGGGATTTTTTATAATCCTGAATGGGTGACGATTTCCGATGTTTGGAGTTAAATCTGATAAGCGTTGACGTGAAAACAGGTGGCAAACAAAGGAAAGCTTCCTCTTAAATGGCTTTCAGGAGTCAGGCTAGGGGTTTTCTGGAAAGACAAATGTAATGTTATTAGCTGTCTATAAGATAAATTGTTCTGTTCTTCAAGCTCATGAAATGCACAAAAAGAAAGAGTTAAATAAGTGTTGAAGGAAGGTGTGAACAGAAACATTTGTATAATAAGAACTAAATACCTGTTGCAGAAAACTACAGCTCAGTCCTCTTAAGCTTTAGTCAAACCCTTTGCCTTAAATGTCAACTGTTTGTATATAGTGGTTTTATAAGTGTAGGAATGATTTTGGACAGTACGACTGTTTCGGATGGAGAATATTTGTGAGAGTGCAAGTACGAAGGATGGTCGAAGTTCATGACTCAGCAGGTGTGATGCCAAAACAACCTCCAAACCTTTTTGCAGGAAATAAAATACTAATTGATTATAGTACAAACATGGACACATTGTTACCAGGCTTTAGTTTGGTGTTGGATTGTGTAAATAGGTTGATGTCAATTGCTGAAAGAAATTTATTTGTACACGGTCACAATAATCTGTGATCAGTCACACACTCAACACTCTACATGCCCAAATTATTTTTTACTTTTTGAACAGAGAAGTATCTGAGTTCTGAGCAGAATAAACAGTAGAGCTTGGCTTGTATACATTTATCACAGTTTTATATTAAGTCACCACTTCCATCTGTTTCCTGTAACTATATTCTTTCAGATACACAAAAATGCACACTTATTCATAATCAGCACACTGATATCACTGTACCACTCATAACCCGAGAAGCTTCTGATTGAGAGTGTTGCGCGTGATGGACTACAGATGTTTTAAGACTGTTTTATAAATGATACATGCGGGAGTGTAAAGTGAAATGTTGACCCAAGAGTGGTGTACATAATAAAGTTTGTGATGTAAATGACTTCCTTATAAAAGGCCTTTTAATTGCTAGACCTAAAAATTCAAGAGATTACAAGCTACAGTTCCAATCACAATGATTCAACCCCCATTGCAAAACAGGTTTATTGTCAAAATGTTCAGACTTTCAGCTGTTTGCCATAAACAAAGCAAACAAAAGCAATTGAAATCGTAAAACACAATGAATGCTTCAAGGGGTTTCCAGAAAAATAACTGAAAATGCAATTTATAATGACTTCTCCAGTTTCAAAGTCTATATAAATTTTGATGAACATGATTTGCAATGGAGGTTGAATAATTTTGATTGCAACTGTGCAATGAATTGTGTATCAAGAAGGAAGTGACACCTGCTCACGGCTATGTGCTTGGATTTTCACTCACGACTGAGGATTTAAGTGCAGCACAAACGGACAAGCTTTGCTTAATTTGCATTGAAATAAATACTGTTCAAAGACTTATTTCCTCCTTTTTGACTACTGATATTACACTGTAATTAGGATGACCTCATTGTGTTATATATTATTTACATTAAAAAAAAAAGTTAAAAGCATCTCAGAACCCCTGCCAGCCAAAAACAAGAATCTGAGGCTGCAGTGGGCATAAAATGAGAAAGTCCATTTTCCATTCTTCAGCTGTCCAGTAGCCTCAGAATCCAGTGCTTGACTTATAGAACTGGTCTTCTGCTGTTGTAGCCTTTCTGCTTTAAGGTTTGGCATGCTGAGATGCTTTTCTGTTCACCACGGTTGTAAAGAGTGGTTATTTAAGTTATCGCCTGTAGAACTGGCGCTCACTGGATGTTTTTCTATAGACTGATGTGTGTGTGAAATCCCCGGACATCTGCAGTATCTGAAATATTCAAACCAGCATATCTGGCCAACAAACAAACCACGGTCCAAGTCACAGAGTTAACTTCCCCCCATTCTGACATTTAATGTCAACATTAACTAAAGCTCTCAACCTGTATCTGTGTGAATTTATGCATTGCACTGTATTATTGGCAGATTGTGTATGTTTATATGTATAAGGATGGGTTGCTGCATTTGGCATGCATCTGACAACAAATGGAAATGAAATTACCCCCAGAGTTTTTAACTTGTTCCTCGGCCGTGTCCATAAGGTGAAGGTGTTCTATGGTATCTAAGGTGTTAGCAGCAGATTCTTTAAATCCAGTAAGTTGTGAGGTGGGGCCTCCATGGATCAGATTTGTTTGCAATATTTGCTGTGTGGCAGGGCGCGTTATCCTGCTGAAAGAGGCCACCTCCATTTGGGAATACTGTTGCTATGAAGGGGTGTACTTGGTCTGCAACAATGTTTAGGTAGGTGGTACGTGTCAAAGTAGCATCCACTTGAATGCCAGGACCCAAGGATTCCCAGCAGATCATTGCCCAGAGCATCACACTTCCTCTGCCGACTTGCCTTAATTCCCATAGTGCACCCTGGTTCCATCTCTTCCACAGGTAAGTGACTCACATGCACCCAGCCGTCCACATGATATAAAAGAAAATGTGATTCATCAGACCAGGCCACCTTCTTCCACTGCTATATGGTTCAGTTCTAATGTTCTAATGCCCATTGTGTGGGGGTGGACAGGGGTCAACATAGGCACTCTGACCGGTCTGCTGTTATGCAGCCCTGTATACAGCAAGCTGCAATGCACCTTGTGCATTTCTGACACCTTTCTATCATAGCCAGCATGAAATGTTTCTGCAAATTTGGTTACAGTAGCACTTCTGTGGGATTGGTCCAGACAGGCTAGCCTTCGTTCCCCACATGCATCAATGAGTCTTGGGCGGCCATGACCCTGCTGCCGGTTCACCTGTTATCCTTCTTTGGTCTACTTTTGGTAGGTACTAACCACTGCGTACTGGGAACACCCCACAAGACCTGCCGTTTTGTAGATGCTCTGAACCAGTTATCTAGCCATCACAACTTGGTCATTGTCAGATTGCTTAGATCCTTACACTTGTCCATTTTCCCTGTTTCCAACATCTCAACTTTGAGAACTGAATGTTCAGTTGCTTGCAAATATATATCCCACCCCTTGACAGGTGCCACTGTAACTAGATAATCATTGTTATTCATTTCACCTCTCTGGCTGATCGATGTATTTTTTGCAGCAGTTTTAATCTGTTTTATATTTATAATATGAGGACAAGCAACCTCAGTATTTGCAGGAGTTTCTGTTGATCACTAGATGGAGCTGTTCTGGTTTCATTTACACTACAGCAAAACTAATGTCTCAGGTGTTTAATTCTTGCAAATTTTCTGATCAATTATTTGTTGTCAAGACCATTAAAAGCTTAATATTTTGCCATTTTGGGCTTTTCCCCATTATATAGGCTTTAAAGTCTTACAGTAACTGTTTCACCAAACTAGTGCACTTGGCTTTAACAAAGCACTCATTTCCAGTCCTATTAGGATCTGAGTGTGAACAATGAATAAGTCCTAATATACGATTCATTAGCTCTGCGATGGACTGGCACCCTGTCCAGGATGTACCCCGCCTAGTGCCCTGTGCTCCCTGGGATAGGCTCCAAGTTCCCCGTGACCCTGAAAAGGAGTAAGCGGTAGAAGATGGATGGATGGATGGATGGATGGATGGATAGGATTCATTATTTGTCTCTCTGTCACTTTGTTGCTTTTTCTGACAATGTTTCACGTTAAATGCAGCACTGTGACTCTAGGGCAATGGTGTCAGACGTACAGCCTGCAGGCAAATCCGGCCCGTTAGGGGGTTCAATCCGGCCCGCAGGATGAATTTTGAAAGTTAAAAAATGTATAAAAGACATAGAAACTAGAAATTTTTTAGTAAGATGCTATTCCTAAATTAGGCACTGTTTTAGTCAGCGTAGTAGACGCTGGACCGAAAAACTCAGACCAAACAGCAGATGTCAGCAATGCGCCTGATCCTGTTTGTTATTACACTGACGAGTTGTAATGAACACATGTAAATTATAATCATAAGTTGCACATGATTGTCTTAAGAAAGCTGAGGTTGTTCATGATATGTTTTCTAAAAGGATATTTCATTAAATATGAAGATTTTCCTAATGTACTTGTACTTCTTTGCACGAAAACACAGGGAAAAACATGGACGTATTGTTATTTATAGGTAATTATGCTATGATTTTACTGGCCCGGCCTACTTGACGTCTAATTAGGCTGTATGGGGCCCTAAAATGAGTTTCACACCCCTGGTCTAGGGGAACTATATTTAATTCCTAACTTTATTTCCGGTTTGTGTTGATGGGAATGACGTAAAACCCTATTTGAACTTTAACTTGATTTGATGGAACGTGTGTTTATTATTATTTTCCTTATCTTTCCTAATCTAATTGTCAGTAGTTGGTAAACTGCAATAACACCATAAAAAAAAAATCCACATGTTCAAAAAGCTTTGACTGGCAGCGCACGTGACAAGTTTTTATTGACCTAAGGCTCGTGCCAACTAACTTCTGGTATATCTGGGTCAGAGGTTGATTAAACATAAAAGTTTAACCACATTCAAAAGATGCTCTGTGTAGCAATAGTAAAGTAGTAAAGTGAGTGAATACTTATGACCATACCATCACTGAGGTATACAGTACATATTCTTTCTGGTCCTTAAGTCAAGTGTATTTTATTTCTTTATTTATAAAGGTTTTATTAAGCCCAATGATAATGCCATTAAAGTCTAATGGCATATATATGTAATATATTGTTCCCCCTGATCCTTAAATTAGAGTTTGTTCTTGATATTTCACTTAATATTACAATAATGTCATTCTGAAATATGAGAAATACACTGAGCAATAGAGACAGCTGTTGCAATGCTCAAACATGAGCCATGTCACGTCTTGGAAAACAAATACTTTAAAAAAAAAAAAAAAAAAAACCTGACTTGTGTCACGTAACACTGTTTCACCATAATCAGATTTATCAGAGTTGACACCTGCTGGAATAAGTATTTTTACATGCTTACGTAGGTTTGTGTCAGTTATCATGAAGGGCGTATTACCATTATTATTATTATTTATATTTGGTATATTATTCACGCACACACACACCCTTGAAATCTTTCAGCCTATGGTCCCATAGCATAAGCAGCTGTTAATGGCTTATACATTTATCCTTTTGGATGATGCTTTTTGTTTGAAAAGTAATGCAGAATACAGGATATAGCTGAGTAGGTGAGAGTGAAAAGTTGTGAGCGAGGACCCAGAACTGTGGTGTTCCTGAGTTTTAAAATCATGTGCAAAGAACTATAAAAACTGAGCTGCACTGGCCAATTCATAATTTAGGATAAAAACACACACAACACCCATATCTGCTTGATTTTATTATAGTTATAAAATAATTAGCACACATTTCCCTGTTTGGAATCATTAAGGGTGAAAACTTTGACAGATTTATACTTCAAGGAAACGTTTTCTTACCAACACGGATACTGCTCAATTTAACTGAATGTGTAATTAAACCTAAACTACAGCACACGTGTAGTGCAGTCAAATAATTTAAGAATGTAGTGTTGATAAAAGCATACATTTTATATACAGTCGTACTTGAATACAGTGAGAGGAAATAAGTATTCAGACACTTTTTTTGTTGTTATTATTATTATATGCTTCCTGTGCTTGTATCTATTTCAACTTTACTGAATATGTTTTTTGCATTGTACTTTTAAATATGAACAGGTTTAAAACTGTTTAAAGAACTGGTTTAAAAACTAAATTGGTAGTGAAAGAAGTATTCAGATACTATATTAAAAACATGTATGTAATGGTTACCTAAAAAGAAATGAAGTTCTAGACTTAAATGCTCCAAAAAAAAGAAAAATGTGCAAATTTATAAAGAATATTGCCATTGGTTGGGAAGATTTAGAAGTCATTCACGTTGAAGGTAAAGGAGCTTCCTAACGTTCTCATGGATAACTTTATTCAACACCATTTCATAAATAAAACAAGCTACAGAGCCATAGCCAGGACCTTAAACATCACTCTCATACAACTAGTTTAATAATATGCAGGTGGAAAATTCAAGGAACCAGAACTATTTGTCCCTAGACAGGTACGACACACAAGATTTCACAACTTGCTCTCAGGTTTATAGTAAGGATGGTAAGAGAGACGTGAGCAGTCAATGGAAAATAGTTGCACAATGATCTGAAAGCAGCAGAAAAACGACAATTACACAGAAAACAACAAGTGAATCTCCATTCCTAAACATCACGCAAAAACTCTTCTGCTTAAAAAGAAGCACAGTGATGTGCGTCTAAAAAGCAATTAGACAAATCCTTAATCAAGAACTATTTGGCAATAATTCAGTGCACCATGTTTGGAGAACGGGTTGTGCATTTGACCCCCAAGAACTGCATACCCAGCACACCCACAAAGTATTTAGGTATTAGTATCATGATATGGAGATGCTTCTCTGTAAACATTGCTACATGTCATCGAAGGGAACATGAATGGGGCGATGTACCGAGACATTTTAGAGGAGAATTTAATCTTATCTACCAAGGAACTGAATTTGCTGAGAAAATGGATGTTTCAACAAGACAACAACCCCAAACATACAGCCAAAATACCTCAAGGAGGCCTTGCACAACCAAACCAGTCCTTTGATTTGAATCCTATCAAAAATTTATGGAGGATTTTGAAATTTAGAGTCCATCAGAGAGACCTTCAAAACCTTGTTAAATAATCTTAATATAAGGTATTCAAAAACCTTTGAGTGGTTATGTACACGTGGCAAAAAAATACACTCACTATAAATGTGCCAATTCTACATGGTTAAATAGTGCAGTTGTGTAACCAGGAAAATTCATTACGGTTTTTACATGAAGTCTGTTTTGTTGAACTTATCCACTGTTCACTGATGGAGACTTGAGTGCAAAACTGTTTGTGGTAACTGCTGTCCTAAATCTATAATAGCAATTGTAGTCCTAGATATCATAACATGAATTGAGGTCCAAAGCTATCTTTATAGTTTTTAAGTGGTACCATCCTTGTTAATCTTTAGGCCGCACCCTGTGGGGCCATCGTCAGCAGCAGCATGTAACTTCCAATTGATGAGAACTCCAACCAGAAGTAGGCATCAGGATGGATCAGGCAGGTCCGGAGAGCAGATGGGGTCCAGATCACTGGTATCTCAGGAGCATATATACAGTGCATGTATATTAAATAACACAAAACAAAAGTGTCCAAAGTTATTTCCCTTCACTGTATGCCAAGGTATGAAGATTTTCGGCTGAGCATAACATAATCTTTTATGTCCGCTATTCCTTAGGATGGTTGTGGACACTTAAATGATGTTTAGACTGCTTTCAATCCAATAAGATAACAATAAAACATGACAGGATCTGGGTTTAAGTAAGTACTAGGTTGCACTCACATCTCTGTGACGAAAGTGAGGTCACACAATAATGAAAAATGCTGATAATGAATGCTGATAATGTCAGGAGTGAGAATTTCTGTGTTTTTTTGTCAGCGCTGGCACCCAACACACACTACTGTGCAAGCATTGAATTGGTCCTCACTAGGCATATAATTATTATATAGTCAAATAAACATTTTTCAACCAATACAGATTTTATTGTTTACATTTAATTAAAAACAGTACTAAATAAATGAACAAATTCCTAAAAATTGCAATTGTGTGTTCTCTGACAATAGAGAGGCCAATCATGGTGACGTGACTGTTAAAATAATAGTTATAAAGACCTTTCACACTATACAACACAACTATAATTAGGAAATCAAAAATGAATGCAGATATCATAGTTATGTCACCTCTAATGACAAGCATTCACAATAATTCTATTATAAAATATTATATAACATATTATTTGAATATTGTAATTGTGTAAGTGATTATTTTCACACCTTGTTTATAATTATCACTAAATGGCAGCCAGCCTGATCTCTTTCTCTTATCTCTGTGGTCTGTGCGCCATCACCACAGACACACTAGCTGTTGACAAGTGGCTTCAAAAAAGTGAGGGTGCGTGGGAGGAGGCACGTGAACAGATAAGTCAAGCAGTTCAACAATTTGGAGACAGACACCAATTTGAAGCTATGAACTAGGTGAATGGGTATGGGAAAAACTTGTTCCATGTAACATGAGCCCATTCAATTCAATCCAATTCAATTCAATTTTATTTGTATAGCGCTTTTTACAATAGACATTGTCTCAAAGCAGCTTTACAGAAATATAAACACGGTATACAGATATTAAAGGTGTGAATTTATCTTAACTGAGCAAGCCACTGAGTGGTGACGGTGGCAAGGAAAAACTCCCTAAGATGTTTAAAGGAAGAAACCTTGAGAGGAACCCGACTCAGAAGGGAACCCATCCTCATCTGGGTAACAACAGACAGTGTGAAATAATACAGTATGGATGTACATGAAGTCTGTATGGCCTCCGGAGCAGCCGTAGTCCCAGTAGTCTGAATTGGAGAAGATTTGAGATTTGAGCTCCATCCAGAGGCTGAAAGGATCTGGATCTCTAGTATCTAGTATACCATTCCATGGTATCCAGTGAATGAACAAAGTAACATACAGTTGCAATCAAAATTATTCAACCCCCATTGCAAATCAATTTTATTGTCAAAATTTACAGACTTTCAGCTGATTGCAATGAACAAATCAAACAAAAGCAACTGAAATAGTTTAACACAATGAATACTTCAAGTGGTTTCCCCAAATTCAACTGAAAATACAACTTATAATAAGTTCTCCAGTCTCAAAATTATTCAACCCCTTCATGGCAAGCATCTTTAATACTTAGTAGAGTACACTTTAGCTGTTATGACCTGCTGCACACAAGATGCATGGCTTCTGGCAGCGTTCCTGAGGAATCTCAGCCCTAATAAAGTAACTAGTGACTGTATGCAAAACAATGTAAAACAACAGGGGAAAGTTTAGACACGCATATAATTACCAAAAGGAAGGAGAGTTGAGTATGTGTGTCATTGATCTTATGAACGATTATGAGCTTTCCTGGTGTGAAGAAATCAGATAAACCAACTACTAGTGTATCAAATTCCAGGGTTGGCTGCTCAGTGATATAGCATTACACGAGGAGGAGGGAGTTTAGATAAACCAATGTTGGCAGAAATTTTTAATACCCATGGTTTACTGGAACTGAGGTTCCATTTATTTCAAGGTGCGTTCCTGGCATCTCAAACAATGGTATGTTTGTAGTACCAAAGTTTGGATTACAGAGTGTGAAAAGATTGAAAGATTGTTGGGATGGCTGATCTGCATCTCTTTATTAATAGGTTGAGAGAAACAACTACTGAATTTAGGTATGAATTTTTGGTGAACCAAGACAATTAACAAATAACAAATGACACTAATGATTGCAAGCATGGCTGTGTCCTCTGTGTATTTAAACCTGGTAAACACCAGAGTGTTTTCCCCAGGACTTGACTTTGTTCTTGGACTTTGGTGCCAAGATGTTTTCTGCCGTGATTAATTGGACTTATTGGCATTCGTACTTGGACGTCTTGACCATGAGTCTGTAAAATAATGTTTGTGTTGTTGAACAAAGTTTGACAAGAAGTAATGCTGTTTTCCTGAAAACATAGTCTAATAATTGGCTCAATGTACGAATAATGCTAACTAATTGAAGTGAAGTATAGTATTTTTGTGAGTTTAGACCAGACCTTGGTTAGTCTTAGTCTTGGATTGGCAATGGGGATCTTGAAAGTAGCCCTAGCTTTTAGTAACAATTATGTGTGGGGAAGAGAGAGATAGCTTAGAGCGTTGTGGCGCTCTAGTGCTGGTGAAAGACACAGTGAGGTATTTCTGGAAAGGAAGCATTCAATACAGCGAGCATTTTAATCTTCTGAAACATTTATAATAATTTGAGATTTGCTGTTATGTGGAAATATGACAAATTTGACTTGCAATGACCAGTTACTAGTAAATAAAATATTTAGCTTATTTTGGTTTAAGAAAATGAGCATATCGAGGAAATAAATAATTCCAGGATTGGCTTAATAATATAACAGTACATAAGGGGGTGAGGTGGAGTTAGAGTTGGGATAATAGATAACTCAAGAGTTGGTACCAATTTAAATACCCACAGTTTACTGGAACTGAGATTTAATTCTAAATAGATTTAAATCTATGTCAAACAATGAATTGCAAAGAATGACAAATTGATTTCTTGATAATGTGGTGCTGTCAGATTGTGCTAAATACAGAACTGTAAGTATAGTCTGGAAACGGTGGAAGTGTCCATGTGCTGTAATAGTGAAAACCAAAGGCAGACCACAACATAATATTCTTTTGTATGCATTTATTTGTTTGTATGCTAACAGAAAGGAGACCAACAATGTGAGACTGAATTATGATTAGTGTTAGTTGCCAACAGTGGTTCAGTTTAAATGAGAGGGAATCCAAATGGTTTAACCAAATTTATTTAGGGCCTTTCCAAACCCAAGGATGGTGCACAACGATAATCACAGTGACTCAAGACACATGCAAATTCAGAAAACACACACACACACACACACACACACACACACACACACACAATAAAAACATAAATAAAAGCTGTAGTAAGAAAATAAAGCAGTGTTCCTTGTACGTACCAACTAAATGTTATGAAAGCAAAAACGGGCAGATTCCTTATTTTTGGGGGGCACACATACACACAAACACACACTTTTAGAGGAGATTTAGAGGAACCAATCCTCTTAACATATTACTTGGAGGAAACTCACATGGTCACAGGTAGAATAAGTAAAACTCCACACAGACAGCAACTGAACCCTGGATCAAACCCTAGAGCTGCAACAACATTACCTGTTGCACCACCACGCCACTCCAAATGAACAAATGTTCATAAAAATCACAAAGTTTTTTAAGTTGTAAAGAGATTTTAAAGTTTTATTTAGTAATAATATGTTTATTACGGAATACTGGTTTAATCTCCCGCTGCGCTTTTCAATTATTAAGCTTAAACTAACAAAACGAAAAAATTTTCCAGCTGAAACTTTTTTTTTTTTTTTTAACAATCGTTAGGACTCATTTCTCAATACAAAATTTTTTTTTTTTTCAAAAACTCTTCAAACAATTCTCCTAACCAACTTTCAGCTTGGCACAGCAATTAATTTCACACCCGAAATGTTACCAAAACGATTCATACATGTCATGATACAACTCATTCTTCCACTAGTAAAGGTTGCCACCCAAAATGAGCTTCACTTTGTCACTCATAAAACAATGACTTAAAAATGCTAACAACAGGGAGCATTACACAACGTTTATTTTTTTTTCTTCTTCCAAATTTCTTTGCAATACAAGAATGACATTCTCTACTGTTTAGAATTCAAAGCAGTACATATTACAGGAATGGATCAGACATGATGCAATATTGTTGAACATGTTTTATGCCATTGTTTTTGATGACCAATTACTACTGTAATTTCCTGCACATCAGTGAAAATCATATCTCTCCCAACCGTTGGGTCCTAAGCAGAATTAAATAAAACAACAAAAAAACAAAAAAACAATTACACAAGAGTGGGTTTGGAGGCTTCGCTCAATGTACTGTTGAAATGCGCAGTTCAGTCACACACCCATATGGCTGCCACAGACTCCCAGTGGGGAAGAAGAAGCAGAATAATAATAATAATAAAACTAATGGATACAATAGGTGCCTACGCACCTTCAGTGCTTGGCCCCTAAAAACTAACAGATACAGTAGGGGCTGCAGCCCCTTTGGGGCTTGGCCCCTAATAATGATAGTAAGAAAACTAACAGAAACAATATGGGTTATAGCCTCTTTGGGGCTTGGCCCCTAATGAGCCACAGTTTAGCCCACATTGACTGCTGTTGTGCTCACTGTGTCAAGAGTTTTGAAAACCCCCCAAAAACCAGTCAGAAATGGTTTCTAAGAGAGACACGTCATTATTCCTTGGGAAAATGTACTGGTCTCTATCAGTTTAATAACTGAATTATTACTGTACAAAGTATATGAATGAAACTGTGTACGTGCTGAACATACTGAAAGCAAACAAAGGTGTTCAACAACACTTCCTCAATAACGTTTATAACTTGACAGGAATTCATGTCAAAAACTTCCTTTAATCTATTCCTGAACACACTAGTCATGTTTAACTGTATTGCCCAAGATTTGCTAGTGTGTCAGAATATTGACACACCTGTTAGGCACTTAAATGACAGCTTATCTTCAAGCATAATAGAGGAAATAATATTTTGCCTTTTTTTTTTTTTTTTTTTTTTTTTTTTTACAAATAATTTGTTTTGTCTGATGAGGAAAGAAATAACAGTTTTGGTATTTTGATTTAGAATAAAAATAAATAAAAGTTACCCTCCAAAATCAGTGACCATATAAAAGAATCATAAATCATCTTACATATTAAAATTAAAAGTGACTTTTTATATTAGAGACCTATATAATTTTTAAGTCAGCTTATGTACGAGCATACTACAAACATGTATACTCCAATACCTCTGTGCTTTCTCAATTGTTAATGAGAAAAATGTTGGTTGTTTTGTGTTACATGTTAAAAGAATAACTCATTATTAATATTAATAATTCATACTTAAGAATATGCTGAAGTAGATAGTTAGAGATACTCCTAGAATATTACATGGTACTTACATTTTAAAGGCTCTTTAAAAATACATATCTTGATTTAAACATGACATAATTTTATACTGTTATTTTAAATATAAAAGGCTACTAAAGTTGTTTGTGTTAAACCCTTTAACCCTTTATAAGACTCAGCACACGTGAACTTTCAAGACAATTTTGACATTTCAGTGCTTAAGCAAACAATTGTACTACTTTAAAATAATTTTAATTAAGCTAAACAACAAAATATTTATGCTCTAATTCCATTTAAATACTTTTATTGAGACAATGACGAGAGAATCTGGACATTACAGCACTAGATCCATGTTATTAAAAAGCATTGTTTATCATCAAAGCATTCACTGACCAAACAAACCAAAAATAGGGTAAGAAAAAATAAACAACAACAACAACAACAATAATAACAATAACCACAACAACAACGACAACAACAATAATAATAAGAAGAAGAAGCGGAGGAAGAAGAAGAAGAAGCAGAAGCTAAACCAAAAGGTAAGCAGCGGAACATAAATATACACTCACAGCAATATATACACTCAGAATGCAACCTTGAGAAGGATAAAACTACATCAGGTTCCACTCCTGTCAGCCAAAAACAGGAATCTAAGGCTACAGCGAGCACAGGCTCACCAAAAGTGGACAGTTGAAGATTGGAGAAAAACAGTTTTTTTTTTCCCCCAGTCTACAACTATCGTGTCTCGGTGAGCCTGTGCCTACTGGAGCCTCACCACGGTTGTAAAGAGCAGTTATTTGAGTTACTGTAGCCTTCCTGTCAGTCTGTACTGTATATGTCTGTAAACTATTGAATGTGACAGATCAGCAAGTTCTGAAATATTCAAATTGGCCCGTCCATGACACAGACAAACTGACACAGTCAGTAAGATCGTAAAGTGGTACATACTGTATATATATAAGAAAAAGAAGAAGAACCTAAACAAAGAGGCAGAGGAACATAAATATACATTTATATATACTACATTAACTATACATTTATACATACTTTATAGTACATTATATGTACTACGTATTAGCGTAATACTAAAGCTTAAAAAATACAGCAGATGCCACTGTATTGTTTAAACGGTATTTTCGTCAATACAGTAGTACCGTAAGTAATGTATGTGTATAATGTGTAATGTGTATAATACTACTTTCGCTAAAGCGACATGTCACTACTTTTGGCAAAATACACCAAGTTTAGTGAACTTCATTTAACCTAAATTCTTTACCATAATCTTCAAAGATTTCCTGTTTGCTACCAAGTGAGCTAATGTGTGTGTGTGTGTGTGTGTGTGTGTGTGTGTGTGTGTGTGTGTGTGTGTAAACACTACAATCAGAGTTCATATTAGGTGCTTGATGTGCTTGAATTTGACTTTTTGAAAATAAAATGAAAAACTTGTAAGACGTCATTTATATATACATTCCCTCTCGCAATCTGTGATCGATAGCGACCAACGTTTAGTAGTTCCCACTCAGCGTGGCTTAAGGTCCCTTTCCAGAACCTTCACGCATACCATTCCCCAGTGGTGGAATGCTCTTCCTATCTCAATCTGGACTGCAGAATCTCTCACTATCTTCAAAAAACAGCTAAAGACCCACCTCTTCCGTGAACACCTAACCAACTCTTAGAGGCAAAAAAAAAAAAAACACACACAATGCACTTACACCTCTACTCTGTACACTTTGCTTCCTCTGGTATTCAATTAATGGATCTTGTATAGTAGCACTACTTGTATTGTTCCCTGCTTGATATATCGCTTTGCTTATTTGTATGTCGCTTTGGATAAAAGCGTCTGCTAAGTGAATAAATGTAAATGTATATATAGTAGCGCTTAGAAAGTGCTTGAATCATAAAAAGTAAATAAATTAAAAATTGCTAAATTACTTTAAAAAGTGTTTATTATCGATAGAACACAAATACAATCTTTCCAGTCAAAATATGTCACCCGCTACAGCCCCTCCTCCCCTGTATTAAAAATGCTAAAAAAAATAAAAAAAAAAGGGAAAACAAAAGCACAAACTAAATGTTAACTGCTAAGAGGTTGAATTTTCTGCAGTAACACACACACACACACACACACACACCCTCATTTGAACACAGTAACATGTTAACATGTAACAGTAAAATGAATATTTTAGTCAGAGTTATTGCACTTCCTTTCTATTGCACTGTTTGATTGACGAGCATGCGTGAACTCCCGCTCATTCAGTGAAATTTAATGGAGACTCACTTGCTGTCAGGACGATTAATATAAACCAGTCTCATGTTTTGGACGACCTGGATTGTGCCGATTTTTAAAATTATCTATTATTATCTATTTTATCAAATAGTTGTTGCAGCCCTAATCCTATATGAATACAACCTTCGTCATTTCATAGAACAACAATTAGCTCTAGGGAGTAGGCTGTAGGGAGGGGTTTGCTACTCAGCCAGAGTTTTGAGAGCGGTGTGACAGCACCGGATTTCCCCATATAGACAATGGCAGCTACTATTAACTTGCTGAAACTCCTATAGGCTTGTGAAATAGCGAACTTTCTTCCTTAGCATTTTCACATTTCTTCAAAGTCATTTGCATAGATCTATTTTCACTAAAGACACTACGTGTAGACCATTTTGGTCACGTCAATCTTTCTTTTCAAATTTTGGATAAATTTTTATATGATTAAATGCAAAACAACTTCTCTTAAACTGTAGTAATGAATGAAAATAACAATATGCAACCTTTGCCATTATGTGAAACTTAACAACGCTGAAGAAGATCTTTATTATGAAATATATATCGATTTCCTTTATAAACCATTTAAACCACATTTACAGGAGTCCCCCCCCCCCGATCAAAATGTTGATTATTGTTGTAATTATGTTACATTGGAAATATACTGTACTGTACAAAACTCTTAGGCACCTTATTTTTGTACAAATCTTGATATAGATGTTCACTTTATGACTTCTGCATTACTCAGTCATGAAAACATAATATTTCCAAATATTACTTTAAAAAGTAATAATCCATCCATCCATCCATCCATCTTCTACCGCTTATTCCTTCTTCAGGGTCGCGGGGGGAACCTGAAGCCAATCCCAGAGAGCATCGGGCACAAGGCGGGGTACACCCTGGACAGCGTGCCAGTCCATCACAGGGCACAATCACATACACACTCACACACTTATTCGTACACTATGGACACTTTAGACACGCCAATCAGCCTACCATGCATGTCTTTGGACTGGGGGAGGAAACCGGAGTACCCGGGGAGAACATGCAAACTGCGCACACACATGGCCCCGGCGGGAATCAAATCACGGACCCTGGAGGTGTGAGGTGAACGTGCTAACCACTAAGCCACCGTGCGCCCTAAAAAGTAATAATAATTAAAAAAAATAATAATCTTACAGAAAATGTGAGTAAAAAAGCAACATATTACCAAGACAATTTTCAGACAAACAACAACAACAACAACAACATAATGAAGGCTGCTGGGTTTTGAGTGTCTCCAGAAGAACTGTGGAAGGTTCTCCAGGATGCTTGGTAAAAGTTACAAGCTAACTTCCTTATAAAACTCAAAAGTGATATCTATTTTTGTTTCCCTGTTCACTCTGTAGTCCTGAGCCGAATACATCACTAATCACAGCCACATATAAACACTTGTAGATTATAAAATCTAATTATATCATGTGCTTTTACACCTTGACAGTAATCATAGAAAAAACTGGAATACATTTTAGGATTATGATAAACATGTCA
This sequence comes from Ameiurus melas, assembly GCA_012411365.1. Taxonomy (NCBI): domain Eukaryota; kingdom Metazoa; phylum Chordata; class Actinopteri; order Siluriformes; family Ictaluridae; genus Ameiurus; species Ameiurus melas. Next base: position 30,751,052 of record CM022753.1, on the reverse strand, counting down.
AAGATTAACCAACGTGTTTCACTGTGTTTATTCTGTAACTCTCCACACTCATATTCTAATCCAAATGCCCTGACCGGATTTCATCTCAGAGCCACCTGTGTTGCTATAATTGAGCCACGTCATATAATTGAGTGTGTTTTCCCCACATAGCTACGTAATTCCCTGATGAAGCGTACATAATTACAGACTTCCGAAACGCCTTCCTGCTTCCGACTCCGCCTTCCGGAGCTTTATATAGAGCTGTCCATGGTGCGTTCCTTCAGTGTGCTCACCTGCAGAGTAACAGCGGGAAAGAGATAAGCTCCAAACACCGAAATGGAAGAACGCAGATCTCCTATTAATGTTCGCCTTTTAGGAGTGATGCACAAGGAGAAGAGCAAAGTAAGGCACAGGTTTACAGTGCACGTGCAGTTTTTCTTAAGTAGCAGAGCATTGCTCTTTTTTTGAACTCTGCAGCAAATCTGACCTTGTACCTTTCCTCTAGCTCTACATGGCTTCTGTTCTTTGGTCAGATCAAAGCGAGATCATCGTCTACAGAACGCTCGAGGAATTCAGAACACTGCATGTGAGTATCCCCCCCAAGAGAAATTAATGTTGTTGTTGTTGTTGTTGTTGTTGTTTTAGTCTAATTTCTACAGACTTTTTGACGGGTCCTATTTATTTTTTTCCAGATTCAGCTTAAGAAGAAATGTGCAGCTTCAAATTTAGGTCCTTTTAAAAGGTCGATCAGGATTGTTCCTAAGTTTAAAGGTAAATATGGTCTAGCTATATTCGTTTTAAAATGAAATACTTATTTGTATTATATAAATATAATACATAGTTATATAGTACATATGAATTATTTCTAAATAAGCACTTGTTTTTAAATAAACATAAAATAAATACCGTGTCTATTATTTGGGCCAAATGTCCGTTAATATTTTAAACAGCAAGATGTAGTTGTAAATATAAATGTATTCAGAATGGTTCTCTTTTTATTATTATTATTATTATTATTATTATTATGATGATGATGATTCTTTTTTATGTCTCTGTTGATTGTTGTTGCTGTGTGTTGTGCTTGTGCGGGTTCAGGGTCCAAGATGAATTTCTTTGAAAACATCTAAACTAAACTAATGCTATAATAAATCATATTTATTTTAAAATAAAAATACTTATTTTTATTGTATGAATATAATACATAGTTATAGAATACATATGACCTATTTCTAAATAAACACTTATTTTTAAATAAACATAAAAGAATAAAACTGTCTATTATTTGAGCCTTAGACCTAATGTTGAGCCTGGTTTTCACACATCTGCTTGCAGCTGAGAAAGTAAAGAGAGGCGTTCAGAAGAACTACAGTAAGTCCCTCCTGAGGCTGAAGCCGCTGGAAGAGTACTGCACGGCACTGCTAAGCGCTCATCCTTCTGTCTCTCAAAGCTCCGAACTCATCCAATTTCTGCTTCCCAGACCAGAAGATCTGACACCAGAATTTTCCCAGAACAGGTACACACACACACACACACACACACTTACTTTTCTACATACGAGAAGTGAAATAAAGTAGGCTAAGTGAAATGTTCTTTGGCACAGCATTATGGTCATGCCGTCGGAAGAGTCTCTGGGCAGAAGCTTTACACCAAAATCAGATGCTGGTGTAACCCAGCCATTCGTGACCCAGGTGTACCGATGCATCGCTGCCTATGAGACAAAGGACACAAAGAACCGGCCTTTCAAGGTTGAGATGGGAGAGGCTGTGGATGTGCTTATCAAGGACAAAGCAGGTGAGATAATTAGATAGCCTCATGCCTTACCTTTCATTCACTTTTCACGTTTGTATGCTTTCATGTAAATTTTGTAACTGCGTCCTTACAGGCTGGTGGTTGGTTGAGAATGAGGCTAAATGCCTTGCCTGGTTTCCTGCCCCATACCTGGAGAACGCTGAGGCAGACGATGAGGCCGCGAATGAAGAAGTTGGAGAAAGTAAGATCTTTTCAACAAGATTTTAGAAAACATATCCTCTTTGTGAATTGGACAGAAAAATAACATTCCCGAGGACTTATATTGCTTGTTAAACCGGTCACTATTGGCTTTAAGCCAATGTCTAGGAATTTTATAGGCCTATAGACATAATGTTGTCCTACAATTATGTCCTACATAATTGTCATGACCTACTTACTTATCTCAAGTTATGTGGAAATCATGACAAAAATATAAGAGCTTTATGTAACTTCTTCCCAATCTTCTTCCTATAGGTGCTCTATTTGTTGCCACCAAATGTTATAAATCCACAAAAATAGATGAACTGTCTGTGGAGATTGGATCTGTGGTTGAGGTTCTACGAAAATCGAATGACGGATGGTGGTTAGCGAGGTAAGCATTCATCTCTGTGACTGCGAACAAAGAAGCAGATAATGCACAAACCACAGATAAACTCACCATTTGTTGTTGAATAAACAGACACGTACATGTCAAGCATGAATATTAGTGTACACGAACATTGCATGAAGGATTTGTTGATGATTTATCTCCTCTGATTTGTTCCCATTAAATTGTTCCGAATATTGTTTCTTGAAATCACATTGCCCTTCTCTTTTATCTCAGGTACAACTGCAGGACTGGTTACATCCCTGCCATGTACCTGCAACCATATATTAATCCACAGGTGAAAATAATTAGCACTCAGAGGGGGCTTCAAAGTTCTTACCTAAACTTGGCTCAGGTTCAGGTCCCTGCTAACTGTTCTATGATGATCCCAGGACATGAGCTCAGTCGTTCGCAGTGCAACCTCCTGCAGCTTCCAGGAGACAACTTGAGTGTCAATGAAAAGGCCAAATCACACTCGCTGAATGCTCTCACAGATGTTCACCATGTGCCACCCACCATCAGAGTGGACCCAATGGAGGACAACAGGGACAGGAGCTTGAGTGGCAGCAGTGAAGAAAGTTTTAGCGACAGTTCCAGGTCCTCAAGCAGTGGGTCTGTCCATGTGGACAGCCCTGAGAACATCCGGCAGTGTATAACGCCCCAGCCCGACCACCCGAATCCCACCAATGGCAAGCTCTTGCCTAGCACATCTGAGCCCAACATCTTCAAGTTGCCCAGGACACCCAAAATTCCCCCCAGGCCTCAAGCACAAGAGATCCTCAAACGGTGCACCACTGTGACACGTAAAAACATCTCCAGGAGCCAGATGCTTTCTCCATCTGGAGACATCCATTGCCGCTGAACACAACTCTGAAATGTTGCTCTTTTCACGATTCCAGCTAGATGTGGGTAACCAGACTGTGTAAGCATGGATGCTTAGTTACGTGTGGTAAGCAGGATTCAGTTTAATGTTGCAGGTAGAGGTCAGTGTGCAGTGAAGCAGAATACTGTCATAAAATGTTCTTTTGTTTTTCTTATTGAACATAGCCAACACAGTTGCTTTCTTTTGCTTCATCCATAAATCTAGGCAGAATGTCTTTGAAGGGCAACTGCAATCTGCTTAATGATGCATGTATATTTTGTATTAGATCACTTATTCTAGAATTACTGACACAGTACACAAGTTTAAGGGCTCTTTGATTGTCCCCCTTACAGCAGAGGGTTCTCAAACTTCAGCCTGAGGTCCCCCCTCCCCCCAAAACCCCACATCCCCTTAGTGAATAATAAAATGTTTAATGCCTCCCAATCAAAAAAAAAAAAAAAAAGCTTTCTCCACTATCTGTACATATAGACATGTACTACTAAAACAGACTTGTTATGAGAGCTACAGGCTGTGAATTATGATTGGCTGGCACGTTACAATTTTATAGTGCTTTATAGCATCTACTATTTTTAAACATGTACAACTCATACAGGCTGAAGCTGTTACTGATCATATTAAAAGCAACCAAGTTTGAGATTTGCTGCTTTGAAGGTTCTATTGAAATGATTACTCAATGAGTGAAATGTGCCATCTCTCATATATATATATATATATATATATATAAATAAATAGATAGATAGATAGATAGAATAGAATATAAACATTTTCTTCTATATGGTTTGTACTGAAATGTTTATAAAAATGTTTTGGATACTTTTTTCTTTGTTTAGCCATATTGAAAATCTCTTCCATACTGGAAATCCAATGTAGTGCATCATATATGCGATATTTATTGTACTTGTCACTATAGTACAATATCATATGATTGATCTTATATATCAGTGCATTTGTATATAATTAAACAATCTTTTCTTTCTTTTAAAAAAAAAACAAAAAACGAATTATGTGTAATGCCCTCTCATTGTAAACTAACATGTGAGAACATTCTGTTCTGTACTGTACTGTATCATCTTATTCTCTCTTAAATCCTATATGTAGTATTGGAAAATCTACTTTTATACATAAAAATTGATTGTTGAGAATGACATTTTACTAATATTTTGTATCTCCTTCTTTGTGTATGTACAATAAAAATCAAATAAATATAATGTACACCTAACTGCAGTTCTTGGATTCATATCTATCTCAACTCAACATTTGTGCAGTAAACACAGCTCTCTTAAAGAATTCTTATTTATAAACTCAGGAGACTCTATTTTAAAGAGAATTTTGTAAAAATCCAAATAAGCTTTACAGACCTTTATTGGAAAGGGTTTAAACTATGTTTTCATGCTTGTTCAATGAACCATAAACAGTTATTGCACATGCACCTGTGGAACAGTCCTTAAGACACTAACAGTCTACAGATGGTAGGCAATTAATGTCACAATTACAATAATTTAGGACACTAAAGAGACCTTTATACTGACTCTGAAAAACACCAGAAGAAAGATGCCTAGGGTTCCTGCTCACCCGCATGAACATGCCATAGACCTGCTGCAGGGAGGCATGATAACTGCACATGAGGCCAGATCAATAAACTGCAATGTCTGTAATGTAAGATGCCTAAGACAGTGCTACAGGGAGACAGGAAGGACAGCTGATTGTTCTTGCAGTGGAAAATTACATGTAACCGTTTGTCCCCCACCGGACATCATAGAGAACTTGCAAATGCCTTGGTGGAAATAAAAAGCAGTTGAATGTGAGAGGATGTTTCTTTTTTTGTTGAGTTTATTAGGAAATTCATAGCACAGCAAATCACTTTTCTTCTAAAATACCCCATTGTGGCTTGAAGTAATCAAACTGATTATGTTAGTTGGTATATGTAGCTCTTCTCTGTTTCCCTCATAATTGTCTTCATATTATTTCAATGTGGCTTTGTAATGAGTCCAAAACAAGAGTAAGGCAGGTCAGATATGATGGCTCCAAGTAGACTGGAATGTTGGACACTAATTGTACATCAGAAACCTGTCAACATTTTAGTTTTGCTTCATGCATACCAAGATTGCACAGATAGGAATCTGTGAATACATCAAACACATGCTTGGCAAGATTGCTCAAGCCTCGGTTCTGGTTGATAAATCTGGGCATGTATTAGAGACATCTGCAGGAAAATAAACTGTGCTGTGGATTGTTAAATATTTCTTTTTTTCAGCCATTTATGTTCCATGTACACTAACGGTCAAAAGTTAGGAGACACTTATCTGAAATATTTCTCATGATCTTAAAAACCTTTTGTTGATTAAATGTGTGAAATCACTGTTGTAGAAAAAAATATAATTGTGCCAATGTATTCATTTCTTTCATTAGAAAACAACATTTTATTTACAAAAAAAAAACCACAACTTTTATTAATGGATGAAACAGAGCGAAATATTCTGAAAAGCAGACAAGTTTTTCCGGGAGTAATTTAACCCCTTCTAAAAATAATAAATTCTTCCCTTAGCACTGGCTATGTACCTGAATCATTTCCACTGGCAGTTATCAAACCACTGATTAAAAAATCTGACCTCGACCCCTGTCAATTGTCCAGTTATAGGCCAATGTCAAATCTCCCCTTTATCTCCAAGATATTTGAAAAGGTTGTAGCACAGCAGCTATGCTCACACCTATATAGGAATAACAGTCATGAAATGTATCAGTCGGGATTTAGGTCTCATCATAGCACAGAGACAGCGCTGGTTAAAGTAGTAAATGACCTACTACTTTTGATACTATAGATCATACTATTCTCTTTGACAGATTAGAAAATGTGGTTGACATTAAGGAAACAGTCCTCTCCTGAATCAGGTCTTATCTGACCGATCGGTATCAGTTCGTATATATGAATGGAGACTTCTCCACGCACACCGAGGTTAAATTTGGAGCTCCACAAGGCTCTGATTCAGGCCCACTACTTTTTACTTTATATATACCTCTAGGTCAAATTTTTCATAAACATGGAATTAACTTCCACAATGCACAAATTATAGGTAAAAAAAAGGGTGTCTTGAACATGCTAAAATACTAAATTACTTTGATTTATTTTGAATTTTTTACCCCTCAATATAATTCCCATAGTTTCATTTGTGTTATTACAGAGTTTTGATGATTTTATTATTATTAATCTAAAATATGTGTGTGTGTGTGTGTGTGTGTGTGTGTGTGGGATGGATTCCTAAAAACAGTCAATCTGCCTAAATGTCTTTAAAGCCTTGCCAGCTGTGTTTTTCTCTCACAATTAATGTCACAAAACTGGACAAAAGCCTAATCAATCCAGTTTGTTCAGCTGTCAAAATGTATGTGTATTCTGGGTAACCAGACTTAAAATGCTATAACTTGTAATATACATCCAAAAGAAAAACAGCTTTAATTTGAGGGCATTTACATCCAAATTGGGTGGACGGTGTAGGAATTACAGCGATTTTTATACCCCCCAATAAACTCTGGTGGGTTTATTTTCACTGTCTTGCTGACACAATACAGGTCTTGCTTCACTGACAGTGAAAGCTCTTTGGACTTCATATTGAGAGTTTACAGTTCGACCCTTTATCTGCTTACTTATTAAGTGCAATAATAAGGGAATAACACACCTGGCCATAGAACGGCTGGGCAACTGTTTGTCCACTCAAAAACTTCTGGTCCCTTAAACATTTACAACCCGATTTAGAAATTAAATTATAACTGAAAGTTTGCTATTTTTTTATTCATTATTTAATTTAAACTCCAATAAAATGGAGCTAAAATAATCACTCTGTGAACGTCCAAATAATTATGGACCCGACTATGTTTTTGCTGGTCTGTTATGTAATCAGATTTCTCTTATCCCCTTAGGACAGAGCAGGATGATGTGGATGCCACTGATCTTCCCCGTGAAATTGCTTAACAGAAATGATTAGTCTGATTTACAGATCCATCTGGGACACAAAGTGATTTTTCTATACAAAGGCACACAAGGGATCTTATGTGCAACATTTCATCTTATTTACCAATAAAAAAGGCCTTCTTAAACCACTGAATTTATTTAAAATCCTCAAATGACTGACAACAAAAGGCACAAGTTATTATTATTTTTTCTATTTGGTTGATATAAAAAAGGTAAAGCATGTCCTTTATAGTAGTACATACAATTAGACGACATACTGCTTAATACTGGCTGTCGACAGAGAGACCTGGTTCCTGCTTGCTCTCGTTCAACACAGCCACACCATTCAGTACTGTATACAGAGGACGTGATATTTTTATACCCTAGTGATCAGTGTGATCAACTTGTATTGGTCAGAATATAGGAAGTGGTCACTGCAGCTTTGGCAGGAGCAACTGTGGAAATGTCCACATCATCATCATCATCATCATCCTCCTCCTCTTCCTCAACTGAGCTCTCATCACTGGATACATGACCACTGTTTTTGACCCCATTCACCCCCCTTTCATTGGTGCGGACACCTTTCATGGCGCTGACACTGTCATTGTCATTGTCCTCCGAGTTTTCTTCACTACTGTCTACTTCCTCCAGATCATCACCATCATCGACGTTCTTCTGGTGTCTACCTGGTTTCTCCTGCCCTGGCTTCTGGTCAAGTATGAATATGTCGTGAGGACTGGTGTCCATCTCCTCTCCTTGCAGTTCCCCACTGCAGAAAAAGTTATGAGATTGTTATAAAATCTTGTCAAGACTCAATACACATGTACTGTTTCAGTCAAAAGGATCCATTTTAAATCTTGACAAAAACTGTAATGGGTGATTCCATGATCAGGTGCTTTGTAGCACTTAAACATTTTAATAGTGTGTAAATTCTCATTTTTCCACAGTGCTTCCTTGTTGACAATGGCTGCATCGTGTTCTTAACTCATTAATAAGTTAGAAAGTTTTTAATCATAGATTTAACAAATACAACATGTGGTTAAACATACTGGTTCCGGACGGGAACCAGGAAATGTGACCATATTACTCCTGTTTTGAAGTCCTTACACTGACTCCCGGTTAGGTTCCATGTCGATTTCAAGATCATGATGTTGACATACAAGGCTTTACATGGATTGGCTCCGCAATACTTATCTGGCTTATTAATCCCTTACACCCCAAATCGCAGACTGCGCTCCTCACAGGGTAATCTGTTAACTGTTCCACAAACACACCTAAAATCTATGGGTGACAGGGCTTTTTCTGCCTATGCTCCTTCAGTTTGGAACTCTCTTCCCCCTGAACTCAGGGAAGCCCAGACTTTTGGCATTTGTAAAGCTCTTCTCAAGCCACACTTTTTTAAACTTGCTGCTGATGTGTTTTTAGATTGTTTTATATTATTTTTTTATTATTAAAGTTGTTGTTTTTGTTCTTATTAACTTTTATTTGTTTTCTTTTTCTGTGAACTGTGATTTTATGTACAGCGCTTTGAGAAGCTGCTTTAAAGGCGCTTTATAAAATAAAGTTTATTATTATTATTAAAAAGCATCCATGGTAACGCCATAAAGAACATTCGATGATTTACTTAAAATTTCAAAGTGACCTTGTCAGTCAATATCACAATATCACAGAAAATAAAAATAGTACCAGATATAATTTTCTCAACAAATAAGTGACCAAATATAATATTTTTTGTCTCATTCGTTTAACTGGGTTCTCTTTAATTACTTTTAGGACTTCTGTGAAAATCTAATTATGTTCATTTATATGGAAATATAGAAAATTCTACCACTGCAAGTATAATATCAGTGCGACACAAATAGCACCCCAATCATAGAATCACTTAAACAATACATGGAAAAACCAGTGAATCTTCAATCTTGTGCATTTTGTGTGCTAAAGTTGCCAAAAATTGCAAAGAATTAGGGCAGAGTATATTAAATACATCTTTCAGCTATAAAATCTAAACTGACTTAATACGTCAATGTGAGCACAAAATAAGGAGTAATATCTTTGAGATATTATTTTGGATCCTTGTTATCAACAAATAACAAGGATCCAAAATAATTAAAACTATACAAATGCAAAGAACAATTGATGAAATCTTTAATAAAAACACTAGAAATCTAAGATAAACCAATGCAAACCACTCAGATAAACTGATTTCCTGGTCTACCTGATTATGTGCGTGATACGGAGTACTAGTACCGATAAACAAGAAGTCTTGAGTGACAGTGTGACCTTTTGTTCCAATGTGAAATGCACAATGTTTAGAATCTGCTTTGCGTGTATAGAGAACAGCTGAACAAAAAAAGCAGGAGGGTTTGCAATTAAAGCCGTCATGTGTGCTTGCTGATAAAAATCTTTCTGCTGCTTTTGAATGATTAATAGATTCTTCAGAAATCCCTTCTACAATAAGTGTATGTATGAGGTGTCACGGTGTATGATTAGAGGGCTACCTCATGCTCAAAATAATAATAATAATAATAATAATAATAATAATCCACGTTCCTTAATTACGTGGTTCTCATGGCTGTTTGTGTCTGAATGAATTTCATTTGGACTGCCCTAAAAATCATGCTACAGCTACCTCCGTTTCTCCACTGTGGCCACATGTTCATCGAGCCTATGACCGAATCTCATGCTGATATTTAGTACAACTTTTGCTCATGTGATATTGCTTAAATGGGTGTATATACACAAGTATTTATGGTAACCACCTGGTGCTGAGGGGAAAAAATAAACTGTCAAATGTACAGACTGCTGTGTAATCCACTACTAGGGTTGTCAAAAGTACTGGTACTTCAGTACCAAGTTGGTACTAAAAAAACGAAAAAAAAAAAAACAAGAAAAATAAAGTTGACGGTACTAGATTTTCATAAGTATCAGTAGTACAGAGTAAGGGGTCAAGCCAGTACTGACACGCTGCCTGATAGGTAGTCAGTCAGGACTTTTTCATGGGTGCACCATGCAACAAGAAGACATGGCGAATGGCCTCCCTGCTGCTGCAGTGGCTCCAAATACACAAAAGCTTGAGGACAAGTAAGGTGCATGAGAGCCATATCTGGAAATACTTTGGATTTGAAGCAGATCACAAAGGGAACATCATCAATAACCAAAAACCTATTAAAGTACCTTAAAGACCGACACCCAGATTCATTCAAGGAGTTCAAGCAGGTTTACCATCAAATGATGGTAGCGGTTGCATTACTTAATGGTTAGCATATGCACGTTCAATGCTAATATGGTCAACATTTAATGCATTAACTTTTATTGGGGTAAAATAAATGGGAGGACATGATGGGGTTTACTAATTTTATACACGAGGTTTTTTTTGCCTCTTTTTCTTAACTTAATTATTCATGACAGCACGTGGTGCTTTCCTACAGATGTAGTAGATGAGAGAGGCGTTCAAATGTCAAAAGTGATCATTTCAGTGGTGTAAGAGTCCTGGCGTTTTCTCGTGAGAGCTATGAGAATTGGAGAAAGGTGGTCTATCTATTGTGTCTCCATTTTGCCTTGGGGATTCAGGAGGAGAGAAGTCCTCTCCCTCATCTTCAAACTTTTTGTCACTATCCAACTTTATGATGAGTGTTCTGAAGGTTCGCCCCCCCCTCATCCTCACCTGCCTTTCACTGCCATGCCCACTCCCCCATTTAAGCTACATTTTTCAAAAACATTGAGAGGTAGACTTAAGCTGAAAGACGGAGGTTTCATGAACCTTTAATATTAGTCAGTAAAACATTTCTACTCTTGGCTGGATAACTCTAATAGCTTTAATAGGCCCTTTAAATATAAACAGGAACACAAAGTTTGGACTAAAGAAAAGGTATGATAATAAAAGTATATAATAAGGGTATAACAAAACAGATCCAGCTTAGTGTGAAAGAGCTTGTATAAGTCTGGAAAATCCAGTTAAATTCACGTTCTGCTCTGCTCACCTGTCTTTGCTTCCCGTCACTCGCATCTTCTGCCACATGTAATCCAAGAACATGGAGGCCTGGAGCAGACGGCCGATCCTTTGCATGTGTCTCTCTGCAAAGGCAAAACCATGACGATCACAAATGGTCTACAAATTATTTACACTTTACATTACAAAACATTATAATTCTGTGTACCCTACATGTTTACACCTTACTAAAGTGCTTTGCCAGAACCTACTTAAGAGAATAGCAATTTGTTTCAGATTCCACAATCATCTGTTATTTTGAATTGTACCATAATTCTCTCTGAATTCTCATTTCTTGTTAGACAGAAAGGGATTAACTTTGTCATAGATGCAAGGCAAATCAAAGGGGTGAACATAATACGTTACTTCTAAAATGTTTATAGAGATGCCGATATAATTAAAGTGTGAACAAAAATAGGGTTGAACAAAGATAAAGAACAATGGTTAATAAGTTACTTTGGTAAAAGGTTTTTTCTAAGGAGAATGTTTAATTAACATTTATTGAAGGAGTCTCGTTCTCCTTCAATAAATGTAAAAAAAAAACAAAAAAAAAACATTCTGTTTATGGGATGTTTATACTCTGTTCAGTCTGTAGAACTCCAAAAAATTGTTTTTTGGTGTGGTGATTTATTTCAAGACACAAAAAAATTAGAAGATTGTAGAGGAACAGCCGTTTATGACTCTTCGAGAGTAAGCAATAACAGACCAACACATTTTTCATAACTTTATTCCCTACGTAAAATGCAGTTGTAATCGATACATTATTTAGATATAAAATAAATTAACTAGAATGTAAATCTAAACTGGTAATATTAATACTACTAAAGCTACTTCTAATAATCTTTAGCATGTTCATTTTGAGATCATATTATTACATTATATAATAAAACATTCTAATATAAAACGTAGAAAATCAAATATAGGTGATATAACGACACTAAATTATCTGAAACGGTGTACATTGTTTAGTGTAAGTAGGATGTTCACACTGACACTTGTGAGATGTTGTGCACAATAAATACATGCTGTAAAACTGAATGTGGACACTGTTCCTGACTGCTTCGTGTAGCAGAATGGACAGTCACCTGAGGTCACCAAGGTTTAAGCTACTAAAACCACCATTTCACCAAACAAGACATGGATGCGAATCAGGAGTCAAACTTTTACAGGAATTTATGGATTTTTATAATCAGTGCTTGCTAGAATCTTACACCTTAATGGTTGCTTGAGTTAGGGTGTTTCAGGTGTAAAACGGAAATTAAATAGGACAACTTGAACAGCATGTACAGACACACCACAAAGCTTACTAACCAGTGTAAGGGATAAGGCCCTCTAGATGAGTGCGCGCTCCCTGGAACTGCAGCAGGTCATCTGGACTCAGGTGAGTCAGCAGTACCCGTAACACCGCCTGGGCGCTCAGACAGCTCCGTGCATTAGTGTTCCACACTACACAGTATCGCAGCAGAGACTCTGAACAAACAAGCACACGACTGATTTACTGGATGATTTCCTATTAACCTGAACATAATAACGGTCAGGTTCACATTAACCTTAATGTCCTGTTCTACTCAAACCTGAACAGAAATGTTCACAAGCAAAAAGTTCCCCCTAAAATTCATGTTATGATTTTAGTCACATGATCGTGAATTAATTTTTTTCACAATAATTACCTGACATCAGGAAGATCAAAATGCCAACAGAAAAAAAGTGAACTGAGAATTTTATTTCTTTCTTTTATTTATTTATTTTTTTAAAGAGAGGACCTGGGTCAATGCTTTCAAGGGAGAATAGAAGAGACGAGGGTTAGACTATTTTATAGTGACTCGTAATACAAATAAAACATTAATATAATAATAATCACTATTGTTTTTATTCTTTTTGATGACATTATTGAAATGGATGGATTTTCTATAACGAAATACAGTGATTGGTGCTGAGCGCTCACCTTTCTGGTCCTGCCTTAGCCTAAGGATGGTTTTCTGCAGATGCTGTCCAGCCTCTTCCTCTTGCTGGATTTCTGCCAACAGAAATCACTAGCAACATCAGAAGATAAGACATGCGTGGTTGAAACCATTTATTAACAATTTAACAGCGGTCATCATTAACGATAAATAGATTACACTTTAAGCACCACTAGATTAAAAAAAAAGGCTATTTTCAAGGTTTCCAGTACTTAAACTTCCAAGTATTTCAAGCACCTTCAAGCAATTACAGGAGTGGAACACTCCTTCTGGTCTTCTGCTGCTGTAGCCCATCCAGCCTCAAAGTTTGTTGTGTTGAGCTTTCTGACATGTTTTTCTGCTCACTTCTTTTGTAAAGATGTTTTTCTGTTTTTGTAAAGTCCGGTTATTTGAGTTACAGTGCCTTGGCAGGGCTCTCAAGTAACACCTTTGTGTTGGAAACACAGCTTCAAATATGTACTTTATAAACTGATATGTTTATGTTCTAAATGTTTCCTCAAAATAATTTTTTTTACAAGGATAACAATTTGATATTCTGAAATTATTACGTGTGTTTTATGAGTTCTATGAATGCAGCTGTAATAATATATTATGTATGGCTTCTTTCATAGTGACTAATGCAATAAGAAAACTGGGACAGGTAATATGCCTTTACATAAGACACTTTAAAATAGCAGGTGACTGTTTCCATTCCTGAAGCGCAAAAATTCTTCTTAGACGAGTATGACTCGACAAGCAAGACAGCTGTTAAACCTGTCGAGTTGGTCAAAGAAATTTCCCCAAATATGCCAAGTGGAAAAAAGGCATGTAGTGTAATAGCACACCTTTCACAAATGGACTTCAGCACGTACACATGCACACATGGCGACTACGTAACCAGCAAGGTTCGTACCCTCCAGCACATAAAAACTTGGTCTAGTAGATGGGATATAGCTTACTGGAATACCTACACTGACCACTTCCTCTGATAGTGCCCAAGGTAAATAGTAAAGGTTGTTGGGTTTGGGCTACAGCATTGTGTACCTGGTGAAAACAGTAGAAACAGTGCCAGCAGTATCAATGTAGATGGTATACAAAGCCATTATGCAAAGCTTGTTACAACCATGGCAAGTATATTATAGAGAGTATGGCTGCCATGCTTTCAGCACATTGTCTGGAGCATTGCTTCGGACATGAGAAGTTCATGGTGGCAACCCGTTATTAACAACGATTTAACAGAAACAGTTGTCATCATTAAAGATAAACCACTCAAACCACTATAACCGCAACAAAAGTGTTGGCTGAATTTCTGACTGTGAGGTGTTATTTCGCCATCTCTGGGTTTTTTCCTGAACAATCTGTCAACGTGCTCATTGTAAAGTTGTCAGCCAGTGACAAAGCGAGGGATCAACCAGTGCAGCAAATGAGACAAAGTTTGATAATGAGCACTGAAATGCCATTAATCTTTTTACTTTTTTAGTCCAGTGGAAGACAAGATCGAGATTTTAAATAATGAAAGAAAAAAAAAGAGAAGATCTACATTTCGCTGTAATTTGAGATCAAACACACATGTTTACTGTGCCTACATTTCGTTCCCGGTTCTCATTAACTCCATACTGCTTTGACAAACCTGATCCAACTAATGGACTTTTTAACATCCTTACTGAGACATTGTGTATGTTTGACAAGGAAAAGACCAATGAGCAGGGCAGTGCCCCTCCAAGACTAAGGCTGGGAACCACTGTGGTTCACGAGGAAGCACAGTGGTTCACGTTGTGTAGTTTTGATTTAACTTTTTTAGCCTCCACCAAATAAAAACTTGCATGGATGGGTATTGAGGTTGTTGATTTCAACTCTTATTTGCTGCTTAACCCCTAGCTCACGCCCACATTTTTTGTCAGTCCGTCTGTCTCACTTTACAGCGGTTTCCTAGAAATGACGGCACAAACTTTTATTTTCATTTCCTCTCAATGCCAAGTGCAGTTGGAGTTTTACTTGAAACTAAAACTTACATAATTATTAAGAGGGTTACTTATTTCTACATTTCCTTAATCAAGACTATGAATTTCTGTTAAGTCATGGTATTCCAGTGTCTTTAAAACAGGTTTCATACAAATGCTTCATAATGAAATTCTAGGACTTTCCAATCACTATTTGTCTTTGTCCTCAAGGACTATACAAGACATGTCATTCAAACATATTCTTTAATTTCCTCTTTTTAAATTCCAAAATACAATAATAATAATAATAATGTACAATAAACTGTTATATGGTGCATTTTGCTTCATCCTCACCATAACTACAATATGTCATATTTGAAAATAATCTTTTTTCTTAAATCACTTTAAAAAGTTTAGTCATTTTGTTTTTATTTACATTTCATAATTCAAGCACTTTAAGCACCATCATATAAAAAATGGCTATTTTCAAGGTTTTCCAGTACTTCCATTTCAAAAGTACTTCAAATACTTCAAGCACCTTGTACAAACTGTGTGAAAATGTATTAAACCTATAGTGGTCGAATTCCTGGACATACGACTGATCCAGATAACTTCAATCAAAGATTTGTCTCAAATAAATAAAAACATTTCATCTGATTGTATTTGTAATAAATTTAATCTAGCACAAATTACCGGAGTGGAACACTCCTTCTGGTCTTCTGCTGCTGTAGCTCATTCAGCCTCTAAGTTTGTTGTGTTGAGCTTTCTGACATGTTTTTCTGTTTTTGTAAAGTCTGGTTATTTGAGTTACAGTGCCTTAGCAGGGATCTCAAGCAACACCCTTGTGTTGGACATAAAGCTTCGAATATGTACTTTATAAAAGACTTTATAAACTGACAATTTAAAAATTGAAAATTTTTCCTCTATATATATATATATATATATATATATAACAACTTGTTATTATGAAATTATTACGCATGTTAGACGTCTTCTGTGAATGCAGCTGTAATCCTATATTATGTATGGCTTCTTTTATAATGACAAATGCAATAAAAAAAAAAAACTGGGACGTGTAAATATGCCTTTACACAAGACACTTAAATAACAGGTGACAGTTTCCATTCCTGAAGCGCAAAAATAATTATTGTACGAGTATGACTCAGTAAGTAAGACAGCTGTTAAACCTGTTGAGCTGGTCAAAGAAACTTACCCAAATATGCGAACTATGTAAGCAGCATGGCTTGTACTCTACTGCAAATCAATTTTTTTTTTTTATTATTTTTTTACAACTGCAGGACTAAAAATTTGGTCTAGTAGATGGGATATAGCTTACTGGAAAACCTATTCTGACCACTTCCTCTGATCGTGCCCAAGGTAAATAGTGAAGGTTGTTGGGTTTGGGCTACAGCATTGTGTACCTGGCGAAGCAGCAGAAACAGTGCCAGCAGTACCAACATAGATGGTATATAAAGCCATTATGCCAAACTTGTTACAACATAGGCATGTATATTACAGAGAGTATGGCTGCCATGCTTGTAGCACATTGTCTGGAGGATTGTTTCAGACCCTGACATTTCAGTTTATGCTGGAATTGTTCTAAATGTTTTGGATGCGCATAATCTTGCTGAATTATCAAAATATCGAGCTCATGTATGGGGAAGAGGGTAGCTAGTGATTTCCTCAGAGGGATGCAGCATGGGTAGCAATGTGGTTGGCTGGCTTTACCCTCACTGGTTAGAGGGTTCCGTATTATAAGGGAGAGCTGGTTAGTGTGTGGGAATTTGCAAGTGACTAAATTGATGAGAACATAAGTAAAAATCCAAAACAAACAAACACAAATACAACCCTGGGCTGAGACAGGCTACGTAGTCCGATTTTTGCAGTAGCTATGTAGTCTTAGCGTGTAAGGGCTGATTACTGTACCTTTGATGACTCGAAGCACAGTATGAGGTTGATCCAGTGAAATGGCTATGCCCAGAGCCTTCAAAAAGTTCTTCTCATGAAGCAGATTGGACAACTCCTGCTGCCTGAAATGAAGAGTTAACCCATATAATACAATGCTGCTTATCAAAGGAACCAAAAAAAACCTTAACCATGTTTGAGGGAGAGAACTTCTTCACAACTCCTCTGAACCACTGATGAGAACAGATGTCTTAAATATGTTAGGGTAAGCACAGTTGCATACTTGTTCAGTTGCACAGAACTTAATGAGTCCACTCGCACTCCATTAACCTGAACTACCTGTGCCAAACGTCAACTCATATTGCAGTGTGTAATGTAACTCCGGCCTAACACTGGCTTGAGAAACAGCTCTAGCAATGAGTGCAATGAATACTCCTGAATGGCTAGCAACATACAGCTAGATATAGTATCATTCTAAGGACACAGGATATTTTACATACAGAACTTTACCTTGTTCTGACTGTAACGTGAACACAGTGAAGACCATAGAGGAAACTTACTTAAGAATCTGATCCTCTTGCTTTGCCTGCTCCTCTGCTAGCTCCTCCTCTGTGACATCCTGGAAGGAGAAGCAGAGACAGACACGAAGGAAATCACTTATCTTCCACTTGTTTGTATTCAAGCACATATTTAGCTCATAATTCTTTTTAGTTACAATATGTTAATTGCTTCTTTTGAGCCTTTTAACATGACCTGTCCACCTTTGAGTTTATGCACTAATTCTGTTGTCTAAAATTCCCTTGAAACTACATTACCTACAAAGAAATAATACAAACTAAAGCCTTAGTCCAAGACCAAAATGCTGTGAGGCCGTATAAATGTCTTCTTGTTTTCCAAGTTAACTTTCTTCAGTAGTTAGTCAGTAATCCAGTTCCTGTGTTAATGCAGGTCTCTGTCTTTTGTCCAGCTTTAAACTTGACCATAGCAACACCTCAATTAACTTAACGTAGTGGTACAAAAACGCCCTGGATGATCAGACCTTCCACACTGTGATGTTGGAGTCAGCAGATCCGGTCACTATAAGGTCATCGCTGCTGTTGCCGTGCAGAGCCCACACTTTATCCTGGTGTGCATCAAAGGTCTTCACACACTCATTGGTCTTAATGGTCCAGAGCTTCACAAGGCCGTCAGAACCACTACAGTTCAACAGAGGACAGAGATATAAATAAATTATCCGATCTGTCAATCATGTGGCAGCAGCTCAGTGCATAAAATCATGCTATTATAGCGCAAGAGCTTCATGTAACATTCACATAAAACATCAGAATGGGGAAATAATGTGATCTGATTGGAGTATTTCAGAAACTGGTATTCAGTCTCTAGAGGTTACATGAATGCAACATGTGAGCAGCAGTTTTGTTAATGTCAGAGGTCAGAGGGGAACGGCCAGACTGATTCAAGCTGACAGGAAGAGTACAGAGTACAGTAACTCAAATAACCCCCCTTATAACCATGGTGAGCAGAAAAGTCAAGAACAGGAATCTGAGGTTTCGGTGGGCGCAGATTCACCAAAATTTGACAAACCAGCTTGTCTGGAATAAACATGTCATTCAACATTCTGAAATTTGATGTGAATATTTACTGAAGCTCTTGACCTGTATATGCAGGATTTTGTGTGTGGTGCTGCTGACACATGACTGGTCAATTGGACAATTACATCCATGCGGAGGTACAGGTCTCAGTACCAAACCGTTTCTGAGGGATTCATTATGCTGATAAACATGTGAGATGTTATCAGAAGGTGGTGTCATAAGAGAAATGAAATAAGACATCCTTCACTTCGCTGCCAAAGATTCTTCTATTGTCATGTGTGTGTGGGGGTGTGTATGCATGTGTAGGTGTTTGCCATTATTAGATAATAGTGGCTGAAACGTGTGGCTTACCCAGAAACTATCTGAGTGCCGCGGCTGACAAATATTATCTTCAGCACAGAGGCATCGTGTCCTTCAAACGTCTGCAGAAAATAAGATTAGAATCGACAAAACTTAACCTATATGACGCACATTAAGCACTACAGACATGCATTCCAAACAAACGTTTTCCCCCACTTTTTATCAACTTAATTCCCAACCGCTAAACCGCCGCCTACGTGATCCATGTGAAATACCTTGAGGCAACTAAAGTCTTGAAGGCCCCAGAGCTTGATTGCACCATCAGCTGAGGCACTGGCCAGCACTTGGTCCACAGGGGAAAACTGCACACACCAGATGCCTCTGCGATGACCTCGAAACACCCCGAGCAAACTCATGTCAGTCAGAGACCACAGCTTGGCAGTGCGGTCCTGAGAACCAGAAGCTAGCAGCTTATCGTTGGGCGAGACAGCCACGCTGTTTACATCCTAAAAACAACGAATGCGTCACAACATACGAAATGTCTGACAAGAGCTTTTGAGAATGTGACATCAGAAAATTAGTTCTGCTTCTGCACACATACAGATAAGGAACGAGTAAAAGACAGCAGATCAATTCACATAAATGCACTAAACAACCCTATAAATGTTTTATAAGATTTTACACCACTTTATACTGCTGAGATTATTGTAATATTTTGAGATACTGGATTTTTGATCTCCTTGAGCTGTAATCATTAACATTAAACAAAAAATATATGAATGTTCAACTTTTACGGACAAAAATTACGGACAAAAACTTTTCCTATATATATATATACACACTTACATACATATATATACTTACATACATATATATACTTACATACATACATATATATATATATTTATATATTAGATGCACCTGTATAGTACACGCTTTTAACTGATGAAACCAGATAAGGGACATATTAGTTTGCCTGTTCTTGCTTCGGTAAGCTATTTAAGCATTAACAATGATTTTTAAAATACAAGTGAATAAATAGATTCTTCTGCAACAATAAACGTATGTAATTTAAGGTCACGTTTACTTTAAACATGAACAAAGCATTCATTTTCAGTTTGAGACACAAAGGGCTGCATGATACCTGACACTATTTCCTTCTTACCAAGGACATTTTTCCCCATGAAATAAAAACTCAAAAGGCCCTCAAATACATTACTGAGGAACTCACACGCCGAGTTATAACAAAGAAAGCATTCAAAACAATGACTCACTTTATCATGGGCCTTCTCAGTGTTCCGAGCAGTAAGCAGTGCTGGCTCAATGCCCAGACAAGGAAGAATATCAGGCAGATCCCATATTTTAATAGTGCAGTCCTGACTTCCAGACACCAGGAAGGCCTTCTTTAACCTACACACATACAAAGATATTGAGCAGGAAGTGTTACAACAAGGCTGTTAAAACATTATTCAGCTTCACCTTTCCCGTTATCATCTTATCATAAAATACATATAAACTTTTCGGAGGAAACATTCCACAGCCTAGCAGCACTGGAAACAGACATCAATTACAGAAAAACTGATAAGCTTTTGCTTTTATCATCTGATCCTCATGATTGCGGTTGATGTGAATCATCACTGAGAAATGATTTTAGCGATATTTTCAAAAATAAAATCCATAAAATGGATTTAAAAATGTATAAACCTCCTAAAGTCTTGGTTTATCATTTAGTTATATATAATAAAGTATGCATTCTTGTACGATATTTATAGTAACTACAGTGAAATTAATAGGAAAGATGAGTAAAAAGTTATCCTGTCTTAAATTCATTTAAGACTGTAGTTTTAATATCCATGTTCTATTTTAAAATACTAAGTGACTAGATAAAGCATTTTTATTGTTGGTGCATCCACTTACAAGCCTTTCAAAACCATTAGAACGTTGCTTTATAAAATGCTACAGGACTGATTTTCATGTCTCACTCTATTGTGCACATATAATCTGATCTGATGATAAAAAAACTAAACTGAAAGCCTACATCCAGGTAGCAAAATCTAGTGTTTACAATGAACACAGAAAACAAATGATTGTATAAAAGAAAAGTACTCAAAAAATTTACTCAAATTCCAGTTTGAAGTCTAAATTATATTTAACTCGGACCATTTCGGCACATGACATGGGTGCATGTAAGGAGACTATGTCCTGAAGTGCTTATTCCTCTTATAACCACAGCAATTATCCAATGATTTAATTAAAATTTTTTAATTGTCATCATTAATTAAAGAATGATGAATCATATTTTATCTTTTCATAGTTACATATAATGGTGAGTTAGTGGTGGTTATATTAATGTCATAGCAGCTACAAACAGTTGTTCCCCAACAACCCTCTCTTTTTTCTCTCGACATGTTACTGAGAAAAAGCAAAGCACAAAATCCTGTCCTGAAAACTCCAAAAGTGCAAAACTTACTGACTGTTACAAAGCGTTGATGCCAAATACCTCCATAAATGTTAAATAAATGCCTCTTTAAGAAAACTTAATGAAGTTTTAGTATAGAAATATAGACTATATTTTAGATTTCACAGCATTCAGAACTTTAATAAATACACTTCTTCGTATATTTATACTTTGGCCTTTCTTGAATGTTAGAGAGCTTCTCATCTATTGAAATAAGCTTTCATATGTGACCTGGAGCAGGAAATGGAGCCCACAGCATTGGAGTGGCCATGGCCCTCAGCCACACACTGTACATGACCAGTCACGGGGTCCATCGTCCAAACCCGCACAGAATTGTCCTGTACAAACAAACAAACACACCTTTAGAGAGGGAGCTTCTCTGTAGCAACTTCCAAAACACCTCTGTATTCAGAATTGTGTATTTAATCTTATCACTCAGGGGATAAACTGGAGGAAAAAAAATCCCCTCACCTTGGCACAGCTTGCAAACATGCAACGTTTTCTGAACACATCCAGTGACAGAACAGTGTCTACAAAAAAAACATCAATCATAGGAATTTCCAAAGAAGAATTTGAAAAGGAGGAGAAATACACACAGCTTTGCTGATGGACTATACGCATGAATCTAGATTTAACACTACGGCTTCACTTTCAGATAGTAAACATCATGCACGCATATACAACCGTCCTGATCACAGGATTTACACAACTAAAAACAAACCCATAGCTTGATGAAGTGCCACCTACTGGCCGTTACTGACCTGTGTGTCCGTAGAGAATTTGGCAGCTGTTGGTGGCCAGCTCAAACACCTTGAGCTGAGAGCTGTTTGTCGCCACTACTATGTGACTGTCCTCTTTTCCCAGGAACCTCACATCCAGGATGTCATCATTATAGCCCACAAACTTCATAAAGCACAAAACAGACAGTAAAAGCATGAGCCTTTTTGTCTTAAAACAGTGGTGCTACAATATTACATTACATTACATTGTATTCTATTATCCATACCGCTTACACAGGGTCGTGGTGGAACCTGTCCCAGGGAACTCGGGGCACAATGAGGGGGACACCCTGGATGCCAACCCTTTGCAAGACATACACACACTCACACACCCGTTCACACACACTACAGAGCATTTGGAAATGCCAATAATCGTACAGCACATGTCCTTGGACTGGGGAAGGAAACCAGAGTATCTGGAGGAAACCCCCAAAGCACGAGGAGAATGTGCAAGCACTGCACAGACAAGGTGGAGGCGTGCTAACCACCAAGCCACCGCATTATATTACATTACAGTAAATGTTAAATGGTCTACACTTATATAGCGCTTTTATCCAAAGCGCTTTACACTGTCTCATATTCACCCATTCACACACAAACACACCAACGATAGTAGAGCTGCCATGTAAAGCGCTAACTTGGGGTTCAGTGTCTTGTCCAAAAACACTTCGGTATGTGGAGTCATGTGAGCCGGGAATCGAACCGTCAACCCTACGATTAGAGGACAAACCACTCCACCACCTGAGCCACAGCTACCCATGTAATAATTACATATTACATTATACGCAATGGTGAGTTAACCAGGGGAAACTCTGGCTGAATCTAAAACTAATTTGGCCTTCGCTTGAATTATATAAAAATCGGTATTATAACTTAATAAATATACATCTACAAGGGAGAACAAATTGCTAGCATGGGAACTTGGGACAAGTAAGTTCCGTAGGCTGCTCATTTAGTGCCATCAGTGTTTTTTCTCATATCCAGCACCTAGTGAAAAAGAATTACTTCATGCTGTATGCAAGCTGAAATGCATTTGTGCATGTGTGTTGTGCATTATTACCACCTGATAAATTACACACATCAACTGAGGATGCATTTTGGACAAGAGACAAACCCTAATCAGCTACACTGTATATGCAGCACATCCAGGTGTGCTAAGCAGAGGTGCAGCTGGGGGGGGCTTTAATGCTTGAACGCTTTCTTATGTATATGATAACAGTTCCACATCAGTTTAATAACAGTTTGTGGCTGGTAGCACAGTCCTTGCGATGTAACAATTTTCATAAAAGGTCAATGAAGCAATTGTTACAATTTCATTTTATTAGCTACCACCTGACTACAGTGAGAAACAGCCAATAAGAATCATGCATGTTCTCCGCAGTGACAACCGATGAGGTTTACTGCAAGCAGTGAAAATGTTATTTGACTTTTTCGTTTCATTTTTATGTTATTAATATGGCAGGAATGGTTGACAGTAGACTGTGTGATCACAACTCCTACTATGGTGTCTGGCATCCACATAAATACACAAGCATGCCAAAGTTCTCAATTTAATCGCACAGGCAATGCTGTGATTCCAAGTGTCTAGGAGAAGAAGTCAGGGTGACCCATGTGAGATGGGTTCGTGAGTGATCGGTGCTCACCTGCTGCTGCACAGTGAGACAGGGCAGTTGGTAGAGCAGGATGTTGTGCTCAGCGGTGACTGTAGCCAGGTGGTTGCACAGAGGCAGGAAGAGGCAGTACAGCAAGCTAAGAGGATCCCCGTCTTCCTGCGCGGACTGGGACACCACAGTGTTCGGTAGAGTCTGTGTGAACACGCACCGTGCCGAGCTTGACTCCCACACCCTCAGCACACCTAGCAAACACGAGGAGGCAATAAGTGCTCCCATATGCACTGGACAGTATTGCACAGGAACTTGATCACGTTAATAATACCACATTGAAAGTCTCAAACAAGAGAGCCGATCACTATGTTATGTCTACATAACGACAAAGCGGTTTCTTAAAATGATTGAATGAATAAACTATATGAAGCACACTAGGTTGTTTCATAACAGCAGCTACCAATTACTGGCATTAAATAAGTTAAATAAAAACCATCCCAGAAACTAGGCCTATCACGATAACCACATTTTGTCAAACGATATATTGTCCAGGAATAAATGCAATACACGATATTATTGTCATTTTAAGACCATTTTATGCTACTGATATATTTATAAATTTATAAATTAGAATTTTCACTTAAATATGTACAAAATTTGACTACTAAAGACATTATTTCAATTACAGGAACAGCTGATTTAAAATAAATAAATAAAAGAAATAAATTAAAAAAAAAAAAAAAAAAAAAAAAAACAACTCCGCAAGAGGATAAAACAAATAAATACAAAGTGAACAGCACCCTGTTATATTAAAAACAAACCTGGCTGTTAACAAAGTCCATTTATTTTTAAACTGAAGTGTATAAAATTATAAAAATCTAAAGATTTAACCTAGGCTCTTAGGCCAGTTCCAGTGTTAATTTTCACAGTTTTTAGTAATCGTTTTTCTCTTCTGACAAAAATACTCTTTAAATTTAGTCAATAATTCACCATCATATTTATTAATTTTAGTCAATTGGACTCTGACTAAGATCGCTTCGATTTGCAGTCAACTGCATTTTAGTTGTTGAGAAGATGCTCAAATTTAATCAGATATTAACGTAAACATGTGAAAACTTTGTTTTCCTTGTTGTGAAAACCTGATCCCCCGAAATAATAACATTACTATGAGCTCACTACTGTAATGCAATATTGTGAATTAAATCTTTATGCTTTAATTATTCATTGTGTATGTTTTAGTGCGTTGTTACGGAAAGAGCGTATTCACAGCGTGGCTTACTATTCTTCCATTTGCGCATTCACGTTATTTTGTGCAGGATCAAGTTGTAATATTAGTTTTATGTCTTAATGATTAATCTCATGTGCACAGGTTGCGTTTAGGAGAGTTAAATAACCATCTAGTAAAGCGCTTCGGTTTACCACTGTTCAGCTTCAGCTCACGCAGCTTAAGTGGCTCAGTCCCTGACATTATTGACCATGACTCGATTATTTGGAACATTCATTATTATGTAAACAAACAAATTCGATAACGTAAATATCATGACAGGCCTAATTGAAACACTCACCAGAGACGAGCATATAAAGACATATGTACCGTATTTTCTGTGCAAACCCTAACATTTCTACACACAACATGGTAGACTAGGTATTCAAGCATTTGTCAAGTTTTTTATATAAACCAGGAAATGAGTCACTAAACAGTAATGCGAGTCAGTATTTTACAAAAGAAGAGAGGTGTCTACCTTTACTCCCCGCGGTGACAAAGTGTAGCTCTTTGCTTTTCACACCAAGTTTAGAGTAATCCCCATTTTCTGGGAGAATAACTACTCCTTCCACAGCCTAAAAACAGAAAGCACACAGACAAATGACAGAGCTCCATTTCCACTCCATTTACAACTATCCAAGCAAAAACATAATTACACAAAAATACAGTAAAAAAAATAAATAAATGTGTGTACAAGATACAATGTACAGATTTCTGGAGCAGAGTCGTACCTCATACACAGCAACAGTTCTCTTCGCTTTCCTCTCTTTCAGATCCCACACTGTGCAGATTTTGTCTCGGCCAGAGCTGGAATCAAAACACAGCATCAAAGTTTGGCTTAGATTTTCACAACAAAGTTCAAACAATAGCTTCAACAGTAAGCCTATGAATAAATATATTGTTTCAAAGATGTAAGGTGAATATAATAATAATAATAATAATAATAATAATAATAATAAACTTTATTTTATAAAGCGCCTTTAAAGCAAATAAAAATAGCCTATACCATTTACAATATATTTAATATACCATTAGTAGTCATGCTTTTTTCAACATTTATTGACATAAAATCAAGTTATTACAAGCAGTAGTAATGTTATTTGTAATATACGATTGATTACCACAAACAACGGGTTACTCAACCCCCCCAGATTGCCTAGTAGATTCGATTTTTTTATTATCAGGAATAAAGATGCAGCCACCGTTTAAGTGGGACGTCACATCAGAGACCCGTGAATGTCCCAAAAACAACCAAGCTTTTATGATTAGTTGTACTGCAACGTTTAGAATTCAAAATGAATCATGAATCTTACTCACTCACAAACAAGACAAACTGTTCAGCAGCACTGGCATCTAGGTTTGTTTTTATTGCTTTCTCTCAAACAGTGTCCTGATTGGTCAGAAGGTTTAAAAAAAAAAAAAAACAACAACCCAAAAACAAAAAAATTGCGATCATTTAGAACTTCTTTGAATAATCAAGCTAGGCAACTTAAACGTTAGAAGCGGTGTCACTTTCCATAGGAATACATGTAAAATGTGCACTAGAGGATGAAAAAAAACCAAAAACAAACAAACAAAAAAAAAGGTATGAAACCATCCTCATGATACCCCAACAACTTTCCATAATTTTTTCTCCCAGTACAGTGAAACATGCTGGAATATTCACTTAACATTAAATTGCCAACATTCCCTTCAGTGTACCTGATCAGAGTTTGGCCATCGAGAGAAAAAGCCAGCGATGTAACTGTGCTGAAGTGACTCTCCAGAACGCAGACACACTTGCTGGTGCGCAGGTCCCAAATACGGATTCCACACTCCATAGAGGAAGAGAAGAGTTGCAGCAGGCTGATGTCTGGATGGAACTGCACCAAACTGAAACAAGCAAAAAAATTATTTATATATATATATATTCTCAAGATTTAGTAATAAAAAGAACAACACCTACATATAGAACTTTTAGCATATATATTATTGAACGCTGCTCAGTCAGAAGCATTTGTATTTCGTTACTTACTGAACGACGCCAGACGAGCCTTTCAGATTGTGTGTGCAGTACTGCTTGAGTACATCCCACAGCTTTATAGTGCCGTCACAACCCCCTATTAAAACACACGAGGTTTATATTTGCCTTTACTGGGACAACTGTGTATATCCTACAGCAAGATTAAACCATGTCCTACCAGTTGCCAAAAGAGTAGACGTGCAGTCGAACGTCATGCTGGCCACAGGCATGTTGTGAATCGCCCTCCATGAGCGAGTGCACTTCTCTTGCTTCCAGTCCCACTGCTTCAGCAGCAGGGCCTTGCTGGCAGTCACCAGTATCTGTGAAAATACACAAACACGGCAATCTCGTTACTCATCTCTTGAGAAACATGGTTTGTTAATAGAAAGTTATAGAAAAGGATTCTGAATGACAGAAGGGAGAATCAATGACCTCATCATCAGGGCTGAGAGAGAACGAGGTGATGTCCTCCTGATCATCCTAGATGGAAAAAACAGAGTGAATTATAATGTATTCATGTGTATCTATAGACCACAGGTTCCTATCCATGGTCCTGGAGTACCCCAAGTCTTGTGAATGTTAGGAAGAGGGTTGGAAACCTCTATAAGAATGCTGTACACATTTACCTGTTCAATATTGTGAACAATTTTGCCGGTGCAAATCTGCAAAATGTTGACTCGCGGCCCAGACGTGCAAAAGATGTACTTTTCATCATGGCTTATCTTCATGTGAGATGAGGCAAACAAAATCACAAATAAAAGGATTGATTAATCGTCGTTTAATCACAGCTGCACCAGCTATAATAGTACACTTATTTACCTGTACTTTCCCTCCCTTGTAGAACGGCTCGATTTTGCTGGAGACAGTATAGCTAAAAGCAGATAGAGTTCAGTGTTAAATTAAAGCAACACATGTGATTGATCAGCTTGTGAAAAGCTTTGCTATCTTAACTAGCTATATGGCCATAGACTTAGCTACAGCTTACCATACAAATAAATACGCATATCTAATATCATAAGTAAATAAACCTACTTTGTTTTAAACCGCAGTGTGTTGGCTGCCATGGCCACACCTCTTCAGACCCTTTTTGTGAGAAAGCGTATTTACTTATTTATTTGTTTAATTAAAGTTGCAGTATTACAATTTCAACTGAGCACATTCTCCCTCGCACACTGTACATGTGTTCAGAAGGGGCAGCGTCGCACGAATATGACGTCACACAAATACCAAAAAAGCCGTTCTCTTCCTAACGAGGCAATTTCCCCTATCAGTTAAACAAATTAATTTACGCTTAATTAAAATAATATATATATATTGTTTGTTTATTCATTTACACGTTTATATTATTTACGAAGTTATTAACGACGTTGCTAGGGAATCTTTAGATTTCACTGTCGCCTATTTAGTGCTGCATAACAAATGACGTCAATGTCGCCTATCTAGTGCACTAAAGAGTCTGCGTCATGTCTTATATGGAGTCCGGTGTAGTGCGCATATATAGGGATTATACAGCGATTTGGTATTGCACCATAGCTACCTCATATCCGCTTTTGGTTTCGCTCCCTGACATGCAGCTGGGCTGACCTTAACAATGTGTATAGGTTTGATGTGCTGTTTGGGAAAAGTATAATTTGTTTATGGCATTTCGGGTTTTGTTTCCTAAGCCTTGTCTGTGTACGCCGAGGCCGTTTCCGTTTTGAAAAAGAGACTGTGCAGTGAAAGTCATGCTCACAATGGTTTTACAGGGACTCAGGTGTTCAATGTCCAGGCCATTACTTCTCTATAAGTTTTATTCCAGCCGCAGCTCCTGCTACAGAACATGTACACAACTGTTAAATAGGGGAACATGCACTCCGGTAGGTCATCATATTCCTACAGATAAAAGCTGTGTGTAACCTGACACTTGTTTGCTACGTGCTGATATGATATGATATGATATGGAAAAAAAAAACAATCGAAACCATCACAGAAAGTCTAATGGTTTCAATTACAAATGCCATTACAAACCATCAGCTGACCATTCAAACCATTACCATGATTGGTCCTTAACGGTATCCACTAGCTTTCGCATGCAACCAATAGAAGGCAACAAAGCATCAGTAGAGACCCACAGGGACTATTACAGTTTCCATTAAAAACGATACAATTCCCATTAAAACCATTACAAATTCTATGAGGGTCTCTGTTTGTTGTTCTGTATTGGTTTTTCTTTCAGCAGGAATGATATGATCATTGGTGTTTCTTTTCAAAGCTGCAGCTGAATGTATCCTTCACATGCAGAAGTCCTGTATTTCCCAGTGTGAGGACACTGTCTTCTGTCCCTCCACCACCATCAGCCAGAGGCAATAAATCTACCGAGAAAAAGACTGGGGTAAGCATCCATGCAATCAAATTATCTGCTGAAAGATATGTACCATGTTCCAAAAAAACAAACATCTACAATTGTTAGAAAATATCACAACTGTGTGTTTTCAGTATTGGTTATTTAATTGCTCTCTAACTACTGTTGGTCATAATCTCTTTTAATTATACATCAGGTCTAAGTCTTTTACTTAGGAAAAGCATGTCAT
The DNA here is from genome assembly GCA_012411365.1 of Ameiurus melas. NCBI lineage: Eukaryota > Metazoa > Chordata > Actinopteri > Siluriformes > Ictaluridae > Ameiurus > Ameiurus melas. The sequence goes on along the minus strand of CM022753.1, from coordinate 30,721,531 downwards.
GCTGTACTTTATCATAGGCATCACTTTTAGTTATTGTATTATTATATACCAACATAATGCATAGCCCTGTGTTTTATTTTTCTTGTACAACAGGAATTTGCCAACACTAACCATTTTTGTTTGTTAGGGTTGGGGGTTCAAATCTCGCCTCCACCCTGTGTCCTCCAGTCCAAAAACATGTGCTGTAGGCTGATTGGTATTTCTAAATTGTCTATATTGTGGGAATGTGTGTGTGATTGGGTTGGTACCCTGTCCAGGGGGGCCCCCCGCCCTGTGTAGAATAAGCGATATAGGAAATGGATGGATGGATTTCTCCTCTAATTTCCATCAGCATTTTCGGTTTTGCATTATGCTGAAGTGATGTATTATCTATATGTAGTGAGATTTTAAACTGTATTCTCTGCCTTCTATCTGTCTTTTATAGCCAGTCACATGGAAATCTCTCGCTGTCACATTTGCCTTAGGTGGGACTCTTCTTCTGGGCATGAAATACTTTAAAAAAGAGAAAGCGGAACGTAAGGCTTTCACATTTCTTTCTCTTTTGTTATCTAAAATAACATGTTTTTTTTAGATCTAACTTTTTTAGATATGAGTACTTTTATAGCTGGAAATGTGATTTCTTTCTAATAATTTTATTAGTTGATTTGTTTATTGCAGCTCAGTTTGTGATATAACATGAAACCATTCATGTAGTGAATGTGTAATGGGTGTTTCTCCCCCTGCCCGGTATAGAGTTTGAGAGAGAGAGAACAAAGTCTTTAGGGAAACCAGCCCTTGGAGGCCCATTCTCTCTTATCGATCACAACAGTAAACCTTCAAAAAGTGAAGATTACCTGGGCCAGTGGGTGCTGATCTATTTTGGATTCACACACTGTCCAGATATCTGTCCTGATGAACTGGAGAAAATGATTGAGGTCGTGGATGAAATTGGTAACATGTCTTTTTAAGCACCACTTGATTCCACTTGCTGGATTCTTACTTGCTGTCAAGCCTGATCATTTGTCATTTTTTCTATACAGACAGGATAAAGACACTCCCCAATTTAACACCAATTCTGATCACAATCGATCCAGAAAGAGACACACCTGAGGCCTTGGCAGCATATGTCAAAGGTAAACTTTTGGCTACTGTCTCTTTGTACAGCATCCTCAGGGATGGACACATCATGATTTCATTAGCTAACCCACCAGGCAAGTAAAAGCTTCAGCTTACTGCCCAGTCCCATGTTATGCTTCTCTGGAAACCTTATTAACTAGGCTAAAAGGTGTTAGCATGGCGTAATAATGTATGGCTAGCTCAGTATAGTAATACAGACTAAGGGAACAGAACCAACATGGTGTTTGCAGCCTCAACAAATAGTCAGTATGTTGTTGGCTAATGCATTCATTATAAGATTTGCTGTACTGTCCTAATACAAGTCAATAGGGAGTTGTTGTTTTTTTTTTTCTTCTGGTAGTAATTGGTAACAACCTACAAATGAAAAATTCTAACAGACTAGACACACAATTTTCTTGTCCTGGCTGTGCAGGCTACTGAGTTTTCCACCACAGAATCTTTAATTCATTTCTAGCTCAATGGTTAAGGCACTGGGTTGCTGATCAGAAGGTCAGGGGTTCAAGCCTCAGCACTGCCACTGTTAGGCCCTTGAGCAAGGCCATTAACCCTCTCTGCTCCAAGGATCATGATTCACTCTGTGCTGTGACCCCAGCTTCCTAACAATCCGGGGTATATGCAAAGGAAAGAATTTCACTGTGCTGTAATGTATATGTGACAAAATTAAGGCTTTAATGCATGAAAACATGTACTGGAAGCCACTTATTTTTTGGTATCTGCAGAGTTCTCCCCGAAGCTGATCGGCATGACAGGAACAACAGAACAAATCACGCAGGTGTCCAGAGCTTACAGAGTGTACTACAGTCAGGGTCCAAAAGATGAAGACAGTGACTACATTGTGAGTTTTGCATTCCTTCAAAATCACACAAATGGGATTGTAAATTTTGGGTTGAGCCTAAATAGTACAGTGTGTAAGGGTGAACGTTTTAATGCAGAAGTCTTGTTAGCTGTAAAGTGAAGTGGAACATTTCCAAGAATTCTACACATTACACCTGTAACTAATTTGGTTCATGGTTTGCTAATCCTTTTGCAGTAGTCTACACACACGCACAGTCTATTAAGAATATATTGATATTTTAACATTTTGTTAAATCAAAGTTGTTTCAAATCAAAATGGATTGTACTAAACAGTTAGAATTTCTTGCATTTTAGTTTAAAGTGTGTTTATGCTCTAAACACAGGTTGATCATACCATCATTATGTACCTGGTGGGTCCTGATGGAAAGTTTGTAGACTACTATGGCCAGAACAAGAAATCAGCCGAGATCTCCTCCTCCATTGCGTCGCACATGAGGAAGCAAAGACAGGCCAAGTAGTGAAAGATGGAAAGACAAATTTCCTAAATGGACTCACGTTGTTGTTGTGCTTTCTCTCTTCTTTTTTTTTTCTTTCTAGCCCCAAAGACTTAGAACTTGTGAACATTCATAATTTCCTAAAGATCAATTTCTGTGTAGAATACTGTTTTTGTTTAACATTTCTCCATATGTGAATTGTCTTAAATAAAATTCATTCTCTGCTGTTTTAATTTTACTGAAAAAAAAAAAAAAGTTAAAATTTTAAAATTTTGGGTTGTAATAAAAAAAAAACCCCCAAAACACGTTCCCCCCCCAAAAAAAAAAAAAAACTCTTTTTTTTTCAACAAAAAATTTTTTCAGATTCTGTGCCATCTTTTGCATCCTGCATTTCCTGGGCCAAAATTCTGTTCAAGCTGTTCTCAGATTTATTTTGCACACTTCCTTGTCCTAACCAGCTCGGAAAGTTATGTTATTTCTTTCCAGGAAGTCTACTGATCTGTGGTGGGGCTGCTTTCTAGTGGAACCGTAAAAGCGATGGCTATCACCAAATCTTCATTTGATATTTTTCAGGCCTTTTGAGCAATGATGCATTGTGATGTAGTGTAAAGATTGGTTACAACTCAGGTCACAGCACAGGTGTGACCTGGAGTATTAGTATGAATAAGTTGAAAACATTGGGTAAAGCTATGGTAAACTCAGTTGGTCTGAGCTCACATTTAACAGGTCATATCATCATCCTGCAAAAGTCTGTACGTTATAAACGGATATTAATAGTATAGAACATCAGCCAAAGGCCACATACACTCTGCTGGAACCATAACTCCGTTACCACAAATATCATATTATCTATAATAGAATAGTATATATATATTCTTAGCATGCTGCCCAGGATGCCATGGAAACAGATTCACTCAAAATAGCTTAACAGATTTCAAACTGTCATCACATGGTAACACGCTGCACATATTGGAACACATTTAAAATGTGCTATCCAATACTTTGGCATGTTCATATCCGAGTAGAAATTAAGAGCAGATTCTTAAAAATTGCAGGTGCAATGCTACATTTTGTGTGGTAAAAGTGTTAATGAAGCCACGGTTGACCATGGTTTAAATTTCTAACTGCTTTTCAGCCCATACCCGAAAGGGAAATCATTCATGCCAATTTTTAACTGGAAGCACCAGAAAACTGAGCAGAAACTTGTCTTGTGTTTGATAAGTGCATAAAAGACATTACACGTGTAATTAATATGGAATTAAACAAGTATCTCTTCTTTTACTGTATATAGGATAAATCAATCACAATCCACTAAGGAAAAGTAGAAAAGGCAGTCTGAGTTCACATTGAGAGGCATTCAATTTGGTGGAAATTATGAGTCATGGGTATGCTGCTTCAAATAATTTAACAAAAACTTAATGATTGTCGAGTCTGAGGCATGCTTGTATGTGAGCCAACTTTAATCGTCAGTGTGCAGTAACAATAATAAACCAGCAGAGGGTTCACTTCAGTCACGAAACACAGTCCACACTACAAAACAGCCAGATTATATCCATACATCCATTCGTCAATTTTCTGTACTGCTTATCCTACACAGGGTCATAGGTAGCCTGGAGACTATCCCAGGGGACTCGGGGCACAGGTCGGGGGACACCCTAAACAGAGTGCCAACCCCATCACAGGGCACAATTGCGCATACACTCACACACCCATTCACACACTACAGGCGATTTAGAGATGCCAATGAGCCTACAACACATGCCTTTGGACTGGAGGAGAGAACCAGAGTGTCTGGAGGAAATCCCCGAAATGCAGGGAGAGCATGCAGGCTCTGTGCACACAAGGAGGAGAAAGGAATCGAACATTGCAAGGCAAATGTAATAACAACTCAGCCACTGTGCGTCATCTAGGGGGGAAAAAATCTGTATTTCCATTTAAGAAACACTATCTCATTCTCACTTACTTTCAACATTTGTAAGCATTTTATCCTGGTCAGGGTTGTGGTGGATCAGGAGACTGTCCCAGGAACACTGGGCATGAGGTAGGAATACACCCAGGATGTGGTGCTAGTTGCAGGCAACATACAGACACACATTCACACTCATTCATACTTAGGGCCAACGCACCTGTAGCCATGCTTTTGGGAGGTGGGAGAAACCCCACATGTACAAAGTGAGAACCTGCACAGACAACTCCACACAAGCAGGATCGAAACCCACTGCACCACTGTCAATGTCCCTAAAATGACATCAAGAAAAATATGTGAGTATGGGACCATGGTGTTCAAAACCAGTGCATATAGACACAGAAATGCCTAGAGCCAGTTAGACTGCAACCTTCAATAGTCTTAAGCTTGTGGCCAGAAAAGTGCTACATGAGTGTTTGATGCTGTGATTATATGTCAGTAAGGACCCACGATAGATTAAATTGCCATTATTCAAAAGTGACGAAGAAACTTATGTTTAATGAAAGTTTAAACTAAATCAAGTTGGGTTTTTTTGGTTGTTTTTTTAAAAGAGAAAATTATCAGTTACCCTGCCAGTGAGGCTTTAAAAAAGAAGACAGAAGACAATGAAGTATGAAATTAATCATTTTTATACGATGCCTTTTTGTAGGGGTCTTCAATCATATCCGCAAAGGGCTGGTGTGGCTGCAGGCTTTCATTTCAGCCAAATAGGAGACTTGATAGTTGACTACAGACCAGGATGAACTGATTAAACAAGTGGAATCAGGTGTGACTTCTGCCTGGTTGCAATAAAAGCCTGTAAACACACCGGCCCTTTGTGGATAAGATAAGATTATAGAATTCTGCTTTAATGTCAAACATTTTGAGATGCTTATTGTTGCCTAATATCCTCAGATTAGAAATTGTTGCTCTTCATTCATTCATCTGTAATAAGCGCTTTTTCCTGGTCAGGATTGGAGTGGATCATGGGAACACCGGGAATAAGGTAGTAATTTAACCTAGATTTTAAGCCAGTCCATCCCAGGGCACCATGCACACACATACATAAAAAACTAAAAAAAAAACAAAAAACATTTGAACACTCATTCACTGCTAGAGATCATTTAGAGGCACCAATCCACTGGCATGTATTTGGGAGGAAGGAGGAAATCAGAGAACCTGAAGGAAACTCATGCTCAAGCTCAGGATCAGACCTGATCAGTAGCCTGGAGCTGTGTGGTGACATTTCAAATGTTGTTTCTTTTAAAAGCATGAGCATAACATTTTCACATTAATCAAACCCATTTGCTGCCTTGAATTTTAAACCATTCGATATATTTGAAATCACTATAATTTTGTCTGCAAATTTGTTACAAATATTTCCCATAACAGTGGCCTTACACATCCCTGAACCACCTGTAACATTATTCATCTGGCACGTTATAAAACCTATCCAAGTCACACTTTACAAACCTGATTAAAATAATTAAAGTAGAATCCTTAACAAACACCTGAATAACCCTTTCTCTTAAGTGTGAATGACTGGAACAACTTGAGTAACCTCCTCTTGAAATATAAAATGTTACTACATTCTTCCCTTTTATGATGTCCATACTTTTTAAATGGCATTTCACTGTATTCGTCCCTATATTTCAAATATATTCCCCAGTAATGGAAATGTATCAGTCCTTCAGAACAATACCATTTCTTTTCAAAGGCGTTTTGTAAGACTGATCCTTTGTTTACAATTATACAGTTTGTTTCCTCCACATGAGATCATCAAGTTCAAGTTCGAAGTTTATTATAAGCCCAAAGGGTGATTTTTGGTGCAGCATAAAATTTGTAACCATATAAAACACAAAAGCAAACAACATTCTGACATCTTACAAATTTAAAAGCAGTGGGAATAAAAGCATGTCTATACTGATTTGCTTTTAAGTTTAGGCATATTGTAATGTATACCAGGAGGAAGCATGTTAAATTCAGGGAACAGAGGATGAGTAAAATCTGCAAGAATCGCTGTAGCTTTCTGTAAGACAAAACTATTTGATAATCCGGTCTGCTTAATGACAATAATCTTACTACCTTGGTTGATGATGCCATTAAATGAGTTTCTACATTTAATATTTACATTACCATACCAACAGCTTATAGTGAAGCAAAGTACAGATTCTTACAAATGTAAAATTTAGAGTACATGGTCATAAGAGTCCTTCTGATATTAAAAGTAGAGAGCCTCTGAAGATAGTGTAACCGTTTTTGCATACTGCATCAACATGAGTATCGAAACGCACCTTGTGATCAATAATAAGCCCAAGATTCTTGTAACTGCTGGCACATTCCATCTTTTGACCTATCACTCTAGTTGGTTGAGGAGCGAATTGACTAGATCTAAAATCAATTACCATATCTCTGGTCTTTTTTATGTTTATTTGCAAGAAGGCACTGTCACACCGTGTCATAAAATCATTCACCACTGTTCCATGACAATTCTCACCCTTAGTCAGCAAACGATCAATAACCGTATCATCGGTAAATGAGGAGGATTTCATTTGTGTATTTGTGCCTAAATGGCAACTTTGATTAGTGACTGAACACAGGAATCAACAGCTGAAATTCATGGGCACCCCTTCATCCAGAAAAGGATTTCAGCAGGCTTTTGACCTTAAGTCATGTGACTTGCAACAAAGCTCCACATTGTGTGCTTATGCAGCAGAAACAGTCTAACAGTTGTTAAAATGCACAGTATAGAGCTATAGAGAGGCTAAACAAAGAGTAGGAAAAGTAACAATCTATAAGTATTGTATTATATATTGATTGTAGACAATAATGTTGCCATGAGCGTTTACATGTACATGCAGTGATGAGTTATGCTGTTGTCATGGCAGTCAGATTTGGACACAGGCTGTTAGATGGGTAGAACTGAAAAAGTAAAAAGTGCTGGAGCAACTAGAGGAGACTTTGTTTTATTGTCTTGCATGTAGAGGGCCTGTAAGGCAATGCATTTATTTTCTTCCACCGGAGGGACACCCAGTAAGGCACATCATGTTTCCTTTAATGTAGGGGAACCCTATAAGACACTGCATCACATGTTCCCCACTGAAAGGGCAACCTAGTGGGAGGTCCATCATGTTTTCTCGCACATACTGTATCACTGTATGAACATCCTATATTTCACCCTATATTTTATTTTATAGAAAATATTTTATCTACTTTAGGGGCACCCTAGAGGGCACTTTCACTGGCAATTTTTTTTTTTCCAACCATGGGGGCACCGATGGAGGTCAATCCCTGAGGCCGCAAGTGATGACAGCTGTTTTGACGTCATGACATCTTAACTCAAATTTGTGTACTCTAGATAAGCAACTTTAAAAATAAATAAATAAATAAATAAATATTATTACAGATGGCTGAGCAGATGTTTGACAGTTTTTTTTTCAGACAAAAATTGTCAAAGTATATTTTATACTTAAGCTTTCTATGGTTCAGAATGAAGCTTAGCAGAGTGGGCACTATGGCTTAGTGAGTAGTGTGTTTGCAGTACACCTCCATGGTTGAGAGTTCATTTCCTGCCACAGCACTGTGTGCATCTGTGGAATTTGCATGTTCTCCCCAGGCTTCGGGTGTTTCCTCTGGGTACTCCAGTTTCCTCTCCCAGTCCAAAGACATGCATTGTAGACTGATTGGTGTGTCCACAGTGTATGAATGTGTTTGTGAATGTGCGTGTGTGTGATTGTGCCCTGTGATGGATTGGTACCTGTCCAGTGTGTCCCTGGCCTTGTGCCCCATGCTCCCTGGGATAGGCTCCAGGTTCCCTGCAGTAAGGATAAGTGGTACAGAAAATGGATGGATAGCTAGTTATTCTAATAGCTTGGGTAGTAGGCCATCCTTATACTGTTGACATTTTACAAAAGGAACACAATCACATTCAGCAGAAAGAATTTCACACACATTTTTTGGACAAAATTCCACAATGATGTCAGGTCAGTGCCTCATATAGTAATTGTTTTTAACTCAAACTGACACAGTAAAAAAGACAAGATAACCCTTATGATAGGGATTAAATCCATCAACCTCCAAAAAACAACAATAAAAAGATTGAGAGGGAATTATTATAGACTATATAGGTGTGCGGGTGTGTGTGTGTGTGTGTTATATATATATATATATATATTATGTAAACCTGTTCTCCATATGTGATCACAACAAATCCACTCCTTCTGTTCTGTAATACTCAAATACTCCTGTTAAACCATATAGTATACATGAATACAGCCTCAATGGGATGTAAAACAAAGCAAAAAATCTAAACAATTGGCTTGAATGATCCTTACATGGTGTTTTTTAGTTCTATCTGTCTCTCCCTACCTACCTAATTGACAATTTATCATTTTACAATATTATTTCATTGACCAGAACGCTTCCTGTCGCAATGCATAGTGCCCTCAGTAGAGTTTGGTGGAGGACGGATAACGCCCTGGGGCTGTTTTTCATGGTTTGAGGTAGGCTGCTTAGGTCCAGTGAAGGGTAAAGTTACTGCTACAGCATAGAAAAGACCATTTAGATGTAATGATAAAATAAAATAAAGTAAAATATGAATCATCAAAATGTAACATGAGAATCAAATCAAAACCAATTTTTTAAAGATAACTACTTACTCAGATTTTCATTTTGCTTGGATTATTTTCTCCTTTTTTTTTACTGGTGCAGTTTTGTGCTCAGAAAAAAAAGGCCTTCAATATCCATGGCATCTCAAGATTATGACTTTTTATCTCATAATTACGACTAGGCATATCAGAATGATGACTTCTTACAATTATGACGGTTTCTAAAAACTATGACTTGATATTATAATTATTACTTTTCATCTCATAATGATGACTTATAAAATCTTGAAATGGCAACCTGTTATATATTCTTACCTCTTAGTATTTAGAAGTTATAAAATAATATTTTGAGTAACTCTTATCATTTGGACTTCCATGGGGGTTATGGGATGTCGTGATCTGGAAATTTATAAATCCAGCTAGCATTTTGTGCTTCACAATAATTCTCTGCTTTGGTTTGGCCAGTCTAAATGTGACTGTATCGATTTTCTTTTTTCAGCATCAGGAACCAGACAAGCAAACACAAGCTTTTAGCAGCATAAGCACATTATGCTAATGGTTGCCAATGATTCATATAAAGATGAATGGTGTAATTAAGTCATGGTATTATAATAATAATAATAATAATAATAATAATAATAATAATAATAATAATCATCATCTCCCTAGTTCAATTCAGTTTGATCTGGCACTGCTGAGTAGTGCGTTAACGAATCACAAGATAATCATAAGTATCATGAGAATCACAACAATAATATGTTTGATAGTTGGACATAAAATGCGTCCTATTTCTGCTAAATAACATTACACACATACCTGAGCAGCATCTGTGCTGAGTAGAAAGGTAGACAGGCTATCCAAGGAATAGTTCTCAGCTGGTAAAAATGTTACAAACATTTATACACCCACTTATACAAGACAGAAAACAGTAGGGAAAATTATTATTTATTTATTTTTTTAAATCTTATCCAGTTTTGCTGCAAAGATGAAATTATAAAGTTGAAATGAATTCATGTAAAAGAATTGTTCATAACAAATGAGTCATTTGTGAATAACCCATCATTAATACTGGCATGGTTGTCCATGAATATACGCATTGAAGTGACTGGAAGCAGCCGCCAAGCACGCAACTTTGTTCTTTGATATGACGACATGACAGATTTCTCACAGCCACCTTTAGAGGGCGGATTCTATGGAGAACGCTTCATGTTTGCTTTTTCAAAACAGTACTTTGTCCACCTCACTCATCACTCCTCCTTAAGTCTCTGGCTTAGACGACAGTAAAAATAGCAGAACCGTTGTCTTTGTCTGAGTTGCTGTCATTACGGGGGGAGTTCTTTGGCAGGAAGAAGCCTTAAACAAGGTCTATTTGACTGGAGCAGCACAAAACTGGCCTTGTTAACTGAAGAGGGAGTCATTTCTCGACTCTCTCTGTCTTCATGGTGTCACGCACTGTGCTGCCTGTCGTCTCCACAGTCCAGGAGAAGGCTTGTAACCCGCTTGCATCTGGAACTCGAGAACAAAGCCTTTTAGAAAGTTTCCAAGCTTGGCAACCACAGCCTGGCATTTTTTGTCTGACCTCTGCTTTTGGGAAATGAGAAGGAAAAAGAGGGGCAGGGTTCGTGACTCGTCATTCTTTCCACATATTTGAATTTGAAGTCTGGGATTTGGGATTTGTTTTGTACTTTCTGTACTAGTGTATGATTGAGTGAGCAATGCTGCAGGGGGTCTAGAACCAACTGCTCTGTTAATAGTGGTACATTCATCATCTCATCCAGAATTCTCTACTTTGAATATTCTGTCTTGCAAAGGCTTGTTTGATGAACAGGAGTACCTGGTAAGAGAATTTAGTCAGTTTTGAGTAAAGTATATAAAATGACTTGTAGGTTGGATACGAGTGTTTACTGTTCTAACTAAGAATGAATAAGAACTAAGTTCTAATATGCCTTGCTGACTTTTTGCTGATTTCTTTTTATGCTGGGAAACAAGCTACTTGTGATTTAACATATGATCAGCATATACATTTGGCTCCCTACTTAATGTAAACATATGGATGGAAAATTCACAGAATCGTTGGCTGAGGTGCTTGGTATATTCTACCTCTTCTGATGTTATGTCGTCTTTCATGTTCCGTGCATATAATTTAATCAGCACAGCCCAATTTATAGATCAAACAGTTGAGTTTTCTGTGAGAGTTTCTAAAACTCGTTGTTCACCACAATACAGCATGTCAAGTCTGAACTATCTCCTCCTGACAGTCTATGTTTATGGTTCAGCTATTGTGTCTTAAATAACATCCCTGGTTATCTTTAAAAAAAAGAAAAATATAATGTCAGGTCAAATCTGGTTTGTTTATAGCCATATCCATTAGTCTGCAACAGACATAGTATGGCCTTAGATTATTTCCATACCCCTTTCAACTCATTTAAGTGTGTTTAATTATGAATTTTGTTAGCAGTGGTAGCTCAGTAGTTAAAACATTGGACTATTGACTGGAAAGTTGTGAGTTACCAAGATACCAATGCTGGGCCTTTGAGCAATTGCTCAGTTGTGTACAAAAATAAAAGAAAGAGTGATAAATATAAGTCACTCTGGATAAGGTTGTCCGCGTAGTAATGGAAATGGTCCAAATAATTGATAAACAATGGTTTGTCATCCATTTCATAGAGAGTATAGCTTAAATGTGGGTTTTTGTTTTCCAGAGTCAAATCAGAAAGGTGTATGCAGATGGAAGGATTTGATGTCTGATGTTTGTGTGTGTGTGTGTAATCTTTAGTATAAGATAAGCCTTAATTCAAGTTCTAGAGAGTTTCTAAACATTTTACACTCTGTGATTACAGCTGTCTTTTATGATGATTAATTATCATACTGTATGAGATGATCCTAAGGAAATCTTGGCTGAAATCTGTAACAAATTATATGTGCGATATGTGTTCGGTGTCATAATATATAGTGAAAATCTACTAACGATAGACCTGTGATTACAGAAAATTACTACACAATGTTTACATCATCAATCAGTGCAATCTGGGCTTGTGCAGAAAATGGGGTCGCATAAACACAAACATTCTTCAAACTAAACTTGACATAGTAAGGATATTTTTCTGTATATTGGCATGCTTAATTTAAATTTTGTCAGTGCTACTACCATATTTGTCCCACAAGTTTTTTGTAATCCTTTGATGTCACGTTGGTGGTTTTTAGACAAGTGTAGCAGTGGTCACATACTGAGATTTTTATACAAAGAATCTGACACTGCCATAATTATGTTTTTGGTGGCAATTGCACTAAATTGGTCTATGGTGAGTATATAACATTATATACTGTAGACCAGAGGTTCTCAACCTTTTATAAGTAAAGCCCCCCACCCAAAAGTCTTGAAAACAATTTGCGCACCCCTTCCGATCTCTCTGCGACCCCCTCCCCACCGTTGACAACCGCTGCTGTAGACCAGTGATCTCAGGTCATGACCAAAGAATGTTTTTTTGACGATCGATTTGTTTGTGGCAACAAAATCGGACCAAACATCATACCATGTAAAAACAGTTTAAATCTTACAGATGTCATGTTCAGTGTCAAGTCTTTTGTGGCATTATTACCATTGATTTTTTTTATTGTCCATATTTATTAGTGTACATGGAGTCCATAGATTTTTCTGAAGTCCAAAACACTTTATCCCAATGATTACATGCAGGGGCTGTGGTAGCTCAGTGGTTAAGATGTTGTGGTCTGATCTTACTGATCAAAACGTCATAAGTCCTAATGCTATCACTGCAGAGCTTCAACTGCTGGGCCCTTGAGCAAGGCCCTTAACCCTCAAATGCTCAGTTGTATAAATGAGAGAAATGTAAGTCACTCTGGATAAGACCATCTGCCATAGAGAGCAGATGCCATAAAATGCCATATGTGCTACAAGACTTATGTTCACATGAGTGATTTTTGCTTCCAGAACCAAAATGAAACTGTTCGTTAGTGGCGTCATTTAATCTTATTCTCCTGCTGTGATACTAAACTAAACTGTATGAGAGAAATGGTATGACTGATCAACATTCTTTCAGCATCATCCCTATTTGGGCATTTTAATAATGTTCATCATTATAAATGTTCGCAACAGGTCCTATTTTAATCCTGGAGGAATATTCCTAAACATATATTCAGAGGATGTTTATAAATGTCCTTGTATGATACATGAACAGACTCCCAGAAAAATTTAGAAGCAAGAAGTTACAAAAAGTTAATATAAGAGTTTAGAGTTCTTTCAGTAGAGACTAATGTAAGACTAGTGCTATGGAATTTATAGTGCCATTTATTGAACTTCAACAAACCAATATAAACAGCTGCAAACATATTCTGGATTTTAAAACATCATGTCTTTTTGTGAAAATTCAAATCAAGGTCAAGTACTTCTTATCACATCAGCTAATAAATTCCTGAAAAATCATTGAAAAAAATCCTGAAAAAAAGCCCATCTTTTTTAACACCTATAATCTACCAATTCAGCATTTATCATCAACTTAGCAATAAACAAAATAATTTGTAAAGCAGCATGTAGGATTTGTTTTGTTCTTCTCAAAACCCTGATCTTGCACCGGTTGTGTAATTGCAATACTCACACTTGCAATCTGAGTGTGGGTAACAATTTTATATAACCTTTAACAAAGACATACATTCAATTAGCCACATTACTCAAAAGTGAGTCCATAATCAAACTGCATTCTGTTCACTCTACTGATTTATTATTATTATTATTATTATTATTATTATTATTATTATTATTATTATTATTATTATTATTATTATTATTATGTGCTAATATTTTTAAACGTTTCTGGAAGTCACATTCAGACATGCCGGGTTTAAATCGAACCAACTTTTTTTACTATCCTGACATGTATTTTAACTATAAAAATATAGACAAAGTATAAACATTTCCTCATTCAACCACCTCAACTAAACAAACTAACATTGTGTCTTAAATTGAATACTTATGTACTATATCATTAAGTACTAACCCTGCTTGGAAAAAAGAACAATAGAAACCATCAAAGAAATGCTAATGGTTTCCATTACAAACCATAAGTTGTTAACCAATACAACCATTACCAAATAGATTCCATTACATAGTAGGACATATTAAAGACGTAGGTCCTTAATGGTATCCACTAGGCATAACATCCCACCAATAGCAAGCAGCAAATTACCAGTAAATACCTACATTACAGTTTCCATTAAAACCGATATAAATCCCATTATAACTATTAAATTCTATGAGGTTCTCTATTGTTTTTTCATCAGGGAACATTATCCAGTTTATCTATTAACAATTAGTGTCTGAATTTTAAAAACCTCGCTTTCAAACCTACCAAAAAAAAGGTCTGTTTTGGGTAAAAAGGAAATTAATGTCTGATTGACACATCCTTTGTTTGAAGATATCATTACCACATTACTTTCTTGACATCAGCCACCACTGGCACATGTCCCCCAATCCCCCATATCCCCCCTCCCCTTCCGCTTATGCTCTTTTCCTAACAAGGGTGACAGGAATGAGTCTCATGCCAGCAGTATACCTAAATTACTTAGTGGATGTTTGTTAATACAGTGGAATGAAAAATTAGTACAGTGTAGAATGGCCCTCTCGTGTATAAAAAGGCTCTCCTTTATTCCACCATCACAGCATGTGTCAGACCTTTCACTAAACCTGAACAGGGAGACAGATCGTAGAAGAGATGGAGGTAGAGTGAGAGAGTGATGCAGTGTGGAATCTCTTTTATGTTCCACATCAAAGATGTGTAGACTTGTAGGAATGCCTATAGAATGCACACCTTTTATAATTTATCTAATGATTGCTGATACGCTCCATCTCCTCTTTTTAGGAAAAAATCCGGTGAGCAAAAGTTCTGATAGAGGTCAGAGGAGAATGGCCAGACTGGCTCAAGTTAACAAGTACTCTACAGTAACTAAAATTGTCACTTTTTACAACCATGGTGTGCATAAACGAATCTCGGTCAACCCAGAAAAGACGTCTTAGGATACAGTGGGTATAGGCTCACCAATGCTGAACAACTGAAGATTGTTACCAGGCAACATTTTTTCAATCGTCAATTTTCCAGTTTTGCTACCATTAAAACGACTGAATTTAACATCCATCCATCTTCTACCGCTTATTCCTTCTTCAGGGTAACGAGGAACCTGGAGCCTATCCCAGGAAGCATCGGGCACAAGGCGGGGTACACCCTGGACAGGGTGCCAGTCCATTGTAGGGCACAATCACATACACTATGGACAATTTAGACACACCAATCAGCCTACCATGCATGTCTTTGGAATGGGGGAGGAAACCAGAGCACCCAGAGGAAACCCCTGCAGCACGGGGAGAACATGCAAACTCCGCACACACATGGCCCCGGCAGAAATCGAACCCCGGACCCTGCAGGTGTGAGGTGAACGTTCTAACCACTAAGCCACCATGCGTGAACTTAACATATGGGGATTTAAAGATAGCTGGCTAGCTCACTACCCTTATACTGTGTGAAGCGGTAATTCTTTCTAGAACTTGATATTATATGAAGAATTTGAGATGCTTTATGACATATGCATGGCAGTCTGGGAAATTGTGTCTGATGTTGCTGTGGCTGAATCCAAACAACCAAAACATGCTTATAGCATAAATTAAATCGCTCAAATTTGAGAAATCATAAACAACAAAATTATGTAGAAATGTTTTTACTTAGTTAGCACGTTCGCCTCACACCTCCAGGGTTGGGGCTTTGAGTCCCACCATGGCCCTGTGTGTGGTGGAGTTTGCATGTTCTCCCCCTGCTGCGGGAGTTTCCTCCAGGTACTCCGGTTTCCTCCCCAAGTCCAAAGACATGCATGGTAGGTTGATTGGCATGTCTAAAGTGTCTGTAGTGTATGAGTAGGTGTGTGAATGTGTATGTGATTGTGCCCTGCGATGGACTGACACCCTGTCCAGGGTGTACAACGCCTTGTGCCCCATGCTCCCTGGGATAGGCTCCAGGTTCCCAGCGACCCTGAAAAGGATAAGCGGTATAGAAAATGGATGGATGGATGGATGTTTTTACTTACTCTTTAGTCATGCCTGGGCTATCTGTTTCCAAGTATCATGTTGGGTAAGGAGCCGGATTAACAAACACAGTGGTAAAAACAGTCATAAAGTCCACATAAAGATGACTAAAACCTTGCTACAGTAGCAAAGTGTGATTTCCTCACACAGTTTATGTTTTGCTTTGATCAAGTTATTGGATTACCATCGATAAATGGTCATAAGCTTAAACAAATCATTTTGTAATCAAATATTTACAATTGCATTTTAAATGCATTTTTCTCTCTTTCCACATAAACATTTTTTTAGACTTGTGATTGAGATACATGGAAACGAGAAACATATTTCAGTTCAGGAAAACCAGGCCCCTGCACATATGTATTTAAAAAACTCTTGTTAAATCTGATCCAAGGTCTCTGACTGTGATAATTATAATAACAAAAACATGCAGTGTAGTTTTAAATGACATTAAACTACAGCAGTAATCCTCCTATTAGCTTATTTAGTTACGGATTATACTATTAATATATAAAATAATCTCTTGGGATGATTGCTCTTGGTATTCAGTGATTCTTCAAGACAACAAGGAAAATGCATTTTTAGGTGATTTTCATCTGCTTTTAAAAAGTATTTTTAAACTCTTTAGCATTTTTCAGTGTCTATGTTCTCTTTCTTTATCATCTTCTATTATTTCCATTGTTCTCTCCTTCTTGTTAATATTCGAGTCTGGAGGTGGTTGATAAGCTGTGAAAAGACATTAGTTTTGTTTCTGACAGGTAATATAATGGGTAATATAATGTTGTGTTTTTATGATGCAAGCTATACCTGTTCATACTTCACAGATACAGTATATTACATAACTGATAAGGGTCTTAACTCTAGCTAAGGATGTCTGGGTAGAAAGCTCAGTATTTCATACAGCATGTTTACATGGCTTATGAGGCAAGACACCCCAGTAGACATAATATAAATACACATACATGTAGACAAAGCAAACATGCAGTGGTGCTTGAAAATTGTATTTCTGCATAAATATCACCTCATCATCAGATTTTCAGTCATAAAATTAGACAAAGAGGCCCCAATTAAACAAATGAGACAAAACATTATACTTGGTCATTCATTCATTGAGGAAAATGATCCAGTATTAATTATCTGTGAGAGGCAAAATTATGTGAACCTCTAGGATTAGCAGTTAATTTGAAGGTGAAATTAGAGATCAAGTTATTAGAGAAATTAGAGTCAAGTTTTTTCAATCAATGCGATGACTATCAGGTGTGAGTGAGTACCTTGTTTTATTTAAACAACAGGGATCTATCAGAGTCTGATCTTTGCAACACATGTTTGTGGAACTGAATCATGGCATTATCAAAGGGGATTTCACAAAGGTTACAAAACCATTTCTAAAGAGTTTTGACTCTACCAATCCACAATCAGACAGATGGTGGAAATTCAAGACTATTGTTACCTTCCCCAGGAGTGGTCGAACTACAAAGATCACTCCAAGATCAAGACATGTAATAGTCTGCGAGGTCACAAAGGAACCCAGAGTAACATCTAAGCAACTAAAGGCCTCTCTCACATTGGCTAATGTTCTCCTGATGGTGGACTCATGAACGTTAACAACAATGGTGTGCATGGCAGGGTTGCAAGGAGAAAGCCACTGCTCTCAAGAAAAATACATTGCTTCCCTTCTGCAATTTACAAAATTCACATGGACAAGCCAGAAGTTTATTAGAAAAATGTTTTGTGGATGTATTAGACCAAAATAAAACTTTTTTATTTAAATGAGAAGCATTATGTTTGGAGAAAGGAAAACACTGCATTCCAGCATAAGAACCTTATCCCATCTGTGAAACATGGTTTGAACCTTTTTGCTGCATCTGGGCCAGGACGAACTATATCAGTGAATTCTAAAGAAAAATATCAGGACGTCTGTTCATGAACCGAATCTCAAGAGAAAGTGGGTCATGCAGCATGACAATAACCCTAACCACACAAGTCGTTCTACCAAAGAGTGGTAAAAGAAAAATAAAGCTAATGTTCTGGAATGGCCAAGTCAAAGTCCTGACCTTAATCCAATGGAAATGTTGTAGAAGGTGCTGAAGTAAGCAATGCATGTGAGGAAACCAGAGCTGTTCTGTACTGAGGAATGGCTAAATTCCTCCACACTGATGTGCAGGACTGATCAACAGCTACTGGGAACATTTAGTTACAATTATTGCTGCACAAGCGGGTCACACCAGATACTGAAAGCAAAGGTTCACATACTTTTGCCATTCACAGATATGTAATATTGGATCATTTTCCTCAATAAATAAATGACCAAGTATAATATTTTGTCTCATTTGTTTAATTGGATTTTCTTTATCTACCTTAGCATTTGTGTGAAAATCTGATGATGTTTTAGGTCATATTTTTTTTGCAGAAATATAGAAAATTCTAAAGGGTTCACAAACTTTCAAGCACCACTGTATGAATAAATCACCCATCAAATCTCGGTTTGTATGCTTGTTTAAAACGTCTGATTATATTGTATATGTTTTAAGCAAGGAAGCAATTGTGGCTATTTACTGTGATGGGTGGTCATAATTTTAATTGTATTATTGGATAGCTGATAAACCTGTGATTAGTCAATCCGAATATGTGTCACCACATCATATGGCAAAGTGATTCATCAGAACAGTCTGTGTATTACTAACTCTGCTTGAGGCATGGCCATGATGCTATGGGCTCATTGCTAATTGAAACGTGTTCATTTTTATATAATATTCTTACCTACTAATCTCACTTGGTAGGCAGTGAGAAAGAGAATTAATAAAAAATACAATATAAGGAACCCAATTGAAAATAAATAACTGGGAGGTTTTGGGTTTTTTTTTATTAATGAATTTAATAAAAGTGAATTTGAATTTAAAACTGGCTTCCTTAGCCAGTTTCATGTTTTTCTGACTGATTTTTTTTTTTTTTTATTGTGTGCTAGGTGTCTGGGAACTCCATTCCCACTATAGACTAGAGAGAGACAAAGTTATTTTACCTGTGTATTGGAATTGCTACAGGTCAGCAGAGGAGTGTGAGTACTACATTAATTCAAGCAGTAAAGGTAGGTTTACCTCTTTCATTCTCCCACATCATAAATGTATATAATGGATTGCTGGAAACTCAGATTTCTTAACAAGGGACACCTAAATATGTGCAGAAACAATGTTGCCAACTCCCTTCAGAGGAAAATAACGAATGCATGCTTAAAAAGTTGCAACAAGCTGGCAGATTTGTATATTCATTGATTTGGCATGACCATGGGCACATGGTGGCTTAGTGGTTAGCATGTTTGACTCACACCTCCAGGGTTGGGGGTTCGATTCCCTGGGATAGGCTCCAGGTTTCCCTGTGACCCTGAAAAGGATAAACTGCTATAGAAGATAGATGGATGCATGTCATGATCATTTGTATATTAAAACATCTTGCATGAAGATGGAAAATTTTCTGAGAACAAGAACAGAGTAGAGTTTTGTTCAGAATAGAAAATGATAGATTATTACTTTGGTTCTTATAGAAAGAAGTCATCCAGACATGGCACCACAAAACTATTTACCTATTTACAAAATCTTATCAAACCAACTATGTATGTATTTACAAAATGCTATAATTTCTATCAAGAAAACAAACAAAAAGTAGCATTGGTAGTGAGTAGGTAGGAAATAAACACGAACAAAATGGTTATGTATGTAAAAATAGTCAAGAAGTAAATTCAAAATAAGGAAGTGTGTAGGTGGGACCAACAATGGTGATCAGTGATTGGTCACTGGAAACAATTGTGATCAGTAGTCATCGGGATCAACTGCAATCAGAGATCAGTCATTGGGAACATTGGTGATCAGTTGTCATTGGAAACAATTGTGATCAGTGATTAATCATTGAGAAATATAATGATAATGGCTTGGTCATTGGGAACAATGGGTATCACGGATTAGTCATTTGAAACAATGATGATTAGCAGTTGGCTGTTGGGAACAACAGAGATCATGGATTGGTTTTTGGGAAAAAATTTGATCAGTGATTGGTTGTTGTGAACAATGGTGATAAGTCATTGCTCTTTTCAGAACAATGGTGATCAGTGATTTGTTGTTTGGTCACAAACATATGCTCACATAAACACTCAAAGTGGCCACGTCTAACAACAAAGTCAATTAGTTGCCAACATGGTAGAGAAAGTGCAGATTCTCGATAGTTTATATCTTGTTTCATAGACATACATTAGATATAGTTTTCTTGCACATAATACAACGAAACCATGCCAAAAATCTTAGGCTTCATTGTCTATTCTGGCATTTTAAAACAAATTTACTTGCTCATTGTTTCGCCTCATCAGTGACCAGAGCCAAACACCAAGCAGCTAATCTCTCATCTTGTACATTTCTTATGCATATTTCCTAAAGCTACTATAAGCAAGCATACACACCTAATAAAAAAAATGCAAATTTTTATGAGTGCAGGCATTTCTTGAATTATGTTGTGTAAGCATAGATGCTGTGCCAACTGTGTAAAGAGCCGTGGGCTGTGATGTGCCATTAACATTTTTCATCATTTCCGCAAATCATTTATCTGAAAACTGAAACAAGGTGCTTATCTGGAACGGATTTATCTGATTTATACTGACACAGTCACCAACATGGACAGAAACTCTGAGGTTATAACCTTCTCATTTTTCTATTTGGATGATGACTGGCTTGCATAATGCTGTAATAGCCATTTGTTTTCAACAGAACGCTAATATAAGTGCATGCTGAAGGCAGCTCTGTTTAATACCGATCATTATCAGCAGTTAGAGAGCAGAGCCTTGGCAGCACCCCCATGGGGCAGCCTGTGTTTGCAGAGTTTTGGATAAAGGCCAGAGAGAGAGAGAGAGAGAGAGAGAGAGAGAGAGAGAGAGAGAGAGAGAGAGAGAGAGAGAGAAAAAAAAAAAAAAAAAAAAAAAAAAAAAAAAAAAAAAAAAAAAAAAAAAAAAAAAAAAAAAAAAAAAAAAAAAAAAAAAAAAACGGGGTGAGCAGGACTGCAGATCTTGTATCAGGCTGTGTCTTTGCAATGCTATTTAAGATTTATGTGTTTTGAGGACATAGATAAACAGTTCTTGAGTCAGATCTATTCTGGATTGTACTTTCTGCTCTGAGCTGGCATTCAGGGTATTTGGCACACTTCTGGCACTGGCCTGGCACTATGCATCTCTTGTGAACTCTGGCAGGTTTATGCATTATTACCATGTGCTGCTGCTTTTACTTTGTAAACAGTTGGTGTCCTCAGCTTTTCTTCACAGAATAGTGCGCATCGGTCATTTTTGCCAGCTCTAAACAGACAGTCTGCACAGTTTGTTCATTTTTACAGCCAGCTATCAAAATGAATAATCACTTTTTCTTCCAGTGTCAAAAATTACAGCCCTCAATTCATTATAAGCTTACTTAGACTAACCCTCCTTCCAGATAGTTATTCCTATAATAATATTTACAGGAGTGGCTTCCAAATGGTCACTCTATACCGAGAATACTATTTGAGACTGATTACGAAATAATGCTTGCAAAAAAAGAAAACTGGCTTCTCACTCACTGCCTTGGACACAGTTGTGCTATTTTGCAGGTGCAAAAAAAAAAGAAAAAGCAATCTCACTTCACAGCAAACATTATTGGAGCAACCGAGCAAAAAAAAAATAAAAAATTGGTGTTATAATTTTTAGGCCTTGCAATGCAAAAGAAGCATTACACTTGGTAGAGTACTATTGTACTCCTAGCCCCTGATTTACTAAGATCCCAAATAATGTGTGTTAATTTGTGTGTGCAAGGGGATAAATTAAGCACACAAACAGTGCCATACTGTGGGCAATTTAAAAAGAATAATTGTTTGAACAACAATTGCAGCATTAGTAAGGGATAGAAATGAGGTATTTCCTTGTGCTATTTGTGTGAACTCAAACTTCTATTGAGGCAGTCAAACTGAAACAAAACTTTTCTCCAGCACATTTCCCATAAAATATAACAGCGTTGTGAGATGCAAGGAAAAATTGTACAAAAATGCAGTATGAACACAAAATAAGAGAATGTACAGTATGTTCTGTTTATAGCACTGGCTAAGTATCAAAATCTTTTAACACTCTCTGTTTAAATTCAGGCTTTGGCATTGAATACATTTCATGGACGTAGTAATTTGTGCACACATACACCATTCCTGTAGAGACTTGGAATTTGGTTAATTACATTGTGCCTACTAATTGAACCTATTTGTATTGACCTGCCCTGTATTTTGTACCCCAAATTGCATAGTCATTATGCACAAAGCCAGACAAGCCATTATGCAATGTTTTTAATTTTGTTTCCACATAGAAATATAATGATCAATGTAATTAAATAATTCATCTCTGCTAATGATGTTTGCCATATATATTTTTCAGAACCAACGTGGGAAATGCCGCTTTCTTTAAACAAAAAAAAACAACAAAAAAAAAAAAAAAAACAAAATAAAAAAATTTTTACTCCAAAATAAAAAATACACTTTCTCCTCCCCCAACCAATTATCAACTGTTTTTTTATGGCCTGGAATACTAAACAGAATATCTGTTGAAACTGAGTTACAACGATAATTATTTGGAAGTGCTCACTTTTGTTTTGTTTTGTTTTGTGTCCTTATAAAAGGCAAAAGGCAGCTAAAAAGCTAAAGCCAAATAAAGCTTTTAAAAAAAGCCAATTTGTATGATTTTTAAAAGTACTCAGGAAAGTGTTACACTTTCAGCAACACAACTGATGTCAATGTACATCTGTCCTATTTAGCTCAGACTTTGTGTCAATTTAACATCAAAACTGACAAAGGCAGCTGATGTCTTTCAAAATGAGACTTTATATATATGACAACTGACATTTAGTTTTTATAAATGGCTTATATAGAGGTCATGTAGCCTTTAGAATACTGCTTTTAAGTAAAGCTACACTGCTGTGAAAAAGTATTTGATTTCTTCTGTTTTTTTGTATATCTCATACAGAATTGTTTCAGAAAAACGTAAACAAAATCTAAGATAAAACAAAGGCAACCTGAGTAAACACAAAATACAGTTTCTAAATGATGGTTATTTATTGAAGCAAAAACATTATCCAACACCAACTGAGCCTGTGTGAAAATGTATTTGCCCCCATAGTTACTAATTCCACAAATCTATGAAACTTCATTCATAATGGTGTTCAGTTGGACTAGACACAACCAGGCCTGATTATTGCTAACCCTGTTCAATCAAATCAACACTTAAATAGAATTTTTAAACCGTATGAAATTGGTTAAAAGGTCTCAAACAGTAATACACTATGCCAAAGTTGAAAGAAATTCCAGAACTGTTGAGGAAGAAGGTGATTGAAATATATCAGTCTGGAGAGGGTGCAAAGCCTTTTTCAAAGGCTCTGGGACTCCACAGAACCACATTGAGAGCCATTATATCCAAATGGAAAAACCTGACACAATAGCAAACCTTCCCAGAAGTGGCCATTCTTCTAAAAATCCTCTAAGACACAACAACTACTCATCCAGGAAGTCGCAAAAGACAACATCAAAGGAACTACAGGCCTCTTTTGCATCAGTAAAGGTCACTGTTCATGACTCCACTATCAGAAAAAATGGTATCCATGGAAAAGTAACGAGGCGAAAACCACTACTAACCCAGAAGAACATTAATCGTCTTGATGATCCTCAAACCTTTTGGGAGAGTGTTCTGTGGACTGATGTGTCAAATGTGGAACTGTTTGGAAGACAGGGGTCCCGTTACATCTGGTGTAAACCAAACACAGAATTCCACAACAAGATCAACATACCTACAGTCAAGCATGGTGGTGGAAGTGTGATGGTGTGGGGCTGCTTCAGGGCCTGGGTAACTTGCAATAGTTGAGGGAAACAATTCTACTCTTTACCAGAAAATCTTAAAGGTGAATGTCCGGTCTTCATTACGATAAGTAATGAAAACTCAACTGCAACTGGATTATGTAGCCTGACAACGATCCAAAGCAATGATCCAAACCAGATTTTAAGTTTAAGGGGGCAAGTAGTCTTTCACATTGGTGATGGGCATTGGATAACACAAAATTGGAATTGTGTGTTTACTCAGGTTGCCCTTGTTTCATGCTGTATTGAATGTGAAGAGCTAAAACTATTTAGTATGAGATATAAATAAAAACAGAAGTAATCAGGATGGGGCAAATACTTTTTCACAGCACTGTATACTGTTTTACTCGTGTCAAAAAATACTACATTGCAAATGAAGGGGAAGTAAAACTTGTGCACACACAGAAGAATCAGAAGAGCTCAACTGTTCACTGTATCTCAGTCAATATATTAAAACAAGGGCTGTAGGATCAAGTGCACAGGATTTAAGTGCACAAAAAATTAATGCGTCTGTTCAACATAATACGTTAAAGCATGTGTTATAAAGTAAGCAGACTCTATGATCTGATTTCCTGTCCTGTGTATGTGTATTCCTGTCTTGCTGCTGTTCTTGTCCCAGTGCACATGAAACTATTCAGGAAAATGATTCATTTGATTTAAAATAATTTTTCCATACTAAAACGTTATGGTCACCTAAAAAACCCTGAAAATTTCAGATCATATTCATTTTACAGTGCTTATGCTCATGTCATTTTAGTCTGAGCGTCACAAGTGTTTGAAATATTTGCAAGCATTTGAAAATGAAATTAGAACTAATGTGAATATAATATGAAAAAGGCACAAGGGTTGATGCATTCTGAGGGACAACTTCTAGACACTCCTGTGTTACATAGAATTGGACAGATGAGTGTCAAGACACCAGGCAGTGAATCACATGCTCAGAGACCGAGAAATAGACACAGAGGTAAGGAGGGAATGGAAAAGAAGATATAGCCAGTGTCAGTGGTGATGACGCAGAGGTTACACTTGTTAATGGACATCCCTGAGGGGAGCTTGTGACTCCCTGTAGAGTTACAGACTACGTGGGATGGCCTGAACCATCTCTGCACCACACATACTTTATCTCCCTCATTTATCATGATGTATATCATTTGTCAGACTGATGTTACTGATGTTATTTGTTTTCATGGAGCCATTCTTCATGCAGATGTGAATGTGTCTGTTTTTGCAGTAACTCCTAAAATTTGGTTGTTATCATTTATAATTGGAATAAATGAAATTTGAATGACATCATAACTAATGTCCAAATCCTAAATATTTTGCATATTGCATTAATTTTGAATTTATTTGTTGTAATGACACAATGAGAGTCCTAACTGATGTAAACCCCCTGATCTATATGCTTTCAGTAAATGAATCACAGTCTACTGACGTTCCTGCGAAGCCACTGGAGAAGGTAGACAGGATGGTGCGGAAAGCAAGAGTGAACAGCCAGGTACAGTCCTACTCGGGCAGGTCAGCGATGGGATCTATAAGAGGATTGATCTGGGTGTCTGCGTATGCATTACTTAAAACAGGGATGTCAGGTTCCATTCCTGAAGGACCACAGCACTGCAGAGTTCAGTTCTAATTACCAAGTCCTTCACTGAGCAAGATAAATCAGTATAGGGCCACGAGTTTTACACTTAAAGTCTGGAGAATAAAAGTGCACCTTGAACTCACACTGCATCAGTGTATGTTTTATTCAGCAGGATGACTGTTTTACATCTACATACAGATGCCTACATACTCCAACATACAGGTGGTCTGGGACTATTTTGCACCATTATCTTAAACTTTTAGCCATTCCATCATCTCAAACATATTATTGGTGTCATATTGAATTGATTTAGCAATTCGCCTTGATCGTCTACTACAAAGCCGCCGTTCCATATGCAGCGAGGTAGAAGTACCAGTGCAAGATTCTCCAGTTGAACCCATGCAGCTGGGTCAGACACGGGTTAGCATGCAGGAGAGAGAACGAAGGCGCCATGAACAATGCTGTTTTTACTGCGGCGAGGAAAAGCACTTCGTGCAACAATGCCCTCTCAAGCAACGGCCTGCCCGATGGGAAAATGCAACTACTAAGCAACATCAGCCAGGGGTGAGTTTGGATTCCACAGCCCAGGCCTCATTTCAATCTGCGTTTTTAATGCCAGTCATATTAGAGTACTCAGGCGTATCTTGTATTTTAGAAGCGCTGATCGATTTAGGAGTGGTGGGGAATTTCATCAATCAAGACATATCATTGTATCTGCCCGTCCTCCAGTGGTCCTCGGTCTTCCTTGGCTCGAACATCATAACCCACAAATTTCATGGAATCAAAGGGAGATCACACACTGGTCATCTCATTGTATCAACCACTGCCTTCAAACACTAAGCTGGATTCACTAATCTGGATTTATGCAGTGCCTACAACTTGATCCGGATTTGAGAGGGGGACGAATGGAACACGGATTTTAGCACAACGTCCGGTTACTATGAGTATCAGGTCATGCCGTATGGGCTTTCTAATGCTCCCTCAGTCTTCCAGTGTCTTATTAACGACGTCTTGCTGGGGCATCATGTAATCACATACATCGATGATCCTCATATATTCCAACTGCAAGGAGGAGCATGTTCACCACGTCCGCCAGGTTCTACAAAGATTACTCCATCACCAGTTGTGTGTCAAAGCTGAAAAGTGTGAATTTCATAAAAACACCATTTAATTTCTGGGATACATCATTAGCCCCTAAGGGGTCTCCATGGATCAAGAAAAGGTCAAAGCAGTAGAGAACTGGCCTACACCCACAACGGTGAATGAGTTACAGAGGTTTCTGGGTTTTTCAAATTTTTACAGAAGATTCATTCAAAATTTCAGTACAATCACCAATCCCTTGACATCCTTATTAAAAGAGAAGCCAAAACGCCTGCCGTGGGACCAAGCTGCCCAAACCGCCCTGGATCAGCTTAAGAAAGCCTTTACAACCGTCCCCCATTAACAAGACCCCCATCCAGACCGTTCATAGTGGAAGTCGACGCGTCAGAAACCGGGGTAGGAGCAGTTCTCTCCCAGCATTTCGGAGAGAGGCCAAAGCTCCATCCAGTGGCCTTCTTTTTGCGAAAGCTTTCCCCCACTGAGAGAAACTATGATGTGGGCAATTGAGAACTCTTGGCCATCAAATTACCTGTTGAAGAATGGCGGCACTGGTAAGAAGGAGCTACACATCCCTTCGTCATCTTCACTGACTATAAGAACTTGAAGTATTTACGCACTGCAAAAAGGCTCACACCCTATCAAGTCAGATTGTCCCTGTTTTTTTACCAGGTTCCACTTCACCCTATCATAGAGATCAGGATCCAAGAACACCAAGGCCGATGCCCTGTCTTGTCTGGACCACACAGAACGTGTCAATGTCCACGAGGAATACATCATCAATCCCTCATGTCATCAGTGCTTTAGAGTGGGAACTGGATCAAGAATTAGAGGACATTCCCCAGTCACAAATTCCAGAAACATGTCCCACAGGCAGACTATTTGTACTCGAAGAATACCGTAAAGAGCTCGTTATCTGGGCCCACACAGTAATCGGTACAGGTCACTCAGGGGCACAGCGCACATATTATCTCCTATGGGAGAAATACTGGTGGTCTAACATGGAGAGAGATATACACAGAGTTGTGGCATTCTGTTCATCTTGCGCACAGAGTATGGTACCTCGGACACTCCCCCTGGAAAGCTTAAGCCCCTACCTGTACCTGAACGCCCATGGTCACACATATCTGTGGACTTTGTAACTGATTTACCAAGATCCCAAGGAAACACAACCGTTCTTATCACAGTGGACCAATTCTCCAAATCAGTACACTTCATTCCATTACCCGCCCTTCCCACCGCCTTTATGACAGCCGAACTCCTTTTTCAACATGTTTTCAGATATTTCGGCAATCCAGAGGATATTGTCTGTGACAGGGGTCCTCAATTCACCTCCAGAGTATGGTCCAGCTTCACGGAAAAGATGGGAGTTACAGTCAATCTCATCTCAGGTTATCACCCACAAGCTAATGGCCAAGTTGAACGAGTCAATCAGGAATTAGGCCGATTCCTCCGAACTTTCTGTGCCTCTAACCCCGAAGGTTGAAGCAAGTTTCTGCCATGAGCCGAGTACGCCCAAAATTCTCTCAAACATTCTGCTACTAATCTCACTCCATTCCAAAGCGTACTTGGATACCAACCCCCACTATTCCCATGGAATGAGACTTCCACAGAATCACCTGCCGTTGATCAGTGGTTTCAAAGTAGTGAGCAAGTCTGGGCCGACACGCACTAACGTCTGAGACAGATCACATACACTTACAAGCGCAAGGCTGATCGCCACCGCAGTGAACATCCAAGTTACCAACCTGGTGATAGAGTATGGTTATCCACCAAGGACTTAAAGCAACCACATAGCTGTAAGAAGCTAACTCCAAGATACACTGGACCCTTCAAGATCCTCAAGCGAATCAATGCGGTTACTTACCGCCTGGAACTGTCACGACACAGCCGCATCACCCTCTCCTTCCACGTATCACATCTTAACCAGTTGTCAATGGACCGTTAGACACAGAAATGCACAATGAGACCCCTCCGAATCCTCTGGAGATTGATGGATAACCAGCTTACTTAGTCAATAAGATCAACTCTAAACACAGGAGGTTCATATCTCAACCTGGCCAGGACTCAGTTTCCCAAGAAGCAACACTCACCTCCCATCCATGCATGCGCTCACCATCCCTGGAGTTCTAATCATTCATACCGGTCACCAATCACACACAGTCTCTCTACTAGTATATAGAGAGTCATTTTCCAAGAGATCATTGTGAAGTATACGTTCAGTTGACTTGTTCTCTGCGTTTCCAAGCCTTTATCATTCGTTTGTTGTCTCAGTTATTTCGACCTCTTTTCTCGTTTACGACTACGCTTTCTGCCTGCCCCCTTTCGCTTTGTTCGACCGATCGCCTGACCTTTGCTTGTTATACGACTACGTCTTTAGAACAATCCCTTAAACCACGTCAAAAATCACACCCAGTGTTTCTTCCACATGACCATATCTTCCTCAGTTGTTGTCACAGTGTTCAAAAGTTTCTCCATAATCTATATTCATTAATGTCGATCCTGAAACCTCTGGCCAGAAAAGAGTACAATACGCATCAGACACTTGTTGACACTAGATGTTACAATGACACACCATCAATCTTATATATTTAGCAGGGTACCACTATGTCATGCTACCAAGATTGCATTTCCAGTGGTATTGCTAGATGTTCATACAAAATGCCAGCAATGTGATCATGGCATTGCGACGTGTTTAAGAAGTGAAAGTTGGATCTTGTCTATTTCACTGTAGCAATTCAAACACCTGTGCCAAATTTAAGCTTCCTTGGCAGGCTTCTACCACTTACTCTAAAATCATCTTTTGAATTCACTGCCAGGCTCAAATCCAATGCCAGATCACTTACAATCAGATCCTTCATTGTTTGGCAATTTTAGACAGCATGTCTAGGCTGCAGGCTTGGGAGCCACCAGCAAGGCCCAGTTAACAGTAACGCCTGAGCAGCAGAGGAAATCAGACCAAGCAAAGCTCTGGGCAGGTCACGTGGTTGCCTGGCAGTGGGACGAGGGTGTGGGCACGCCACCAAGAAGGCTGGAGTACAGGCCATATGGGCGTTCCGCTCCTGGACACTGGCACGTGGTTAGCTCCTGATCCGAGGCCAGGTTCGGAAAAAACTGAACGGGAGAATCATAACAGGGAAAGAGGTGTGTTAGATTTGGACGAGAGGGGAAAGGAGGTCGAAAGGCAGTGTGAAGCCGGCAAAAAAAGTAGGAGTGGATTGTTAAAGGACAGGGCACAGAAAGAGACGGGCAGTGTGGGGCCGCTGCCTCCATGTTCCTGAGAAAGGTGAGAGCCTGTCTTGTTGGTCGGTGTTTAGTCATTTTTCGTGGTTCAGTGTTTGGTGGTTTTGCTCTTCAGGTGAGTCAGTGTGTGTGGGTGTGCATCTTTGATCAATTGCATGTGTATCATGTGTAGCTTCAGTATTATACCAAATAGAACACAAAACAGAAAATTGTTTTGGACATGGGAAAATGCAAGAGTAAACACTGACCATGATCTGAACACAAGGGTGATGATGGATGCTGAGGAGTTTGGGTGTAAATATAGCACCTGCACACAGTCTAGTTTTCGCGCCTTCACAAAACACCAGCACAGATAGATGCACTCTTCTTCTGCTCTGTGAATACAGCTATCGTGTGACCTTTACACAGAGATAAAAAAAAAAATCTCTTTTTCACAATTACAGGGAAGGGAAAGCTCTTCATTTTCCATTCTCTTGTCTCAATCGCACATCTCGTATTCAGCCCACCTCCAATCATTAGCCTCTCAGTACTTATTACACGGCCATTTCTCCCATCACATTCCCTCCCTTCCTTCCTTCTCCTCTTCTCTTAGTCAAGCACACATAGGCATGCTGAAGAAAGAAGGAGGTGTGGTGTGGTTTGAGTAAATAAAAGCTGTTTTCCATCCTTGCGCTCCCATTTATACTTTCTAACCCACTGTCTCTGTCACACGGTCTATGTCAGGTTCCCTTCATAGTATTTCTCTTCCAGCTGTCTTGTGCTTTGCCTGCCTGCCTCTCTCTAACTTTAACTCTCTCTCACTCACTCTCCCTTCATTTTTACTGTTTGCATGCACACATTCTTAACTGTAGGACTGTAGGTGTGTCACACCTCCACTCACCCACTCACTTACTCATTCAGCCTTGCTGTCTCACACACTTTACCTTTCTGTCTCTCTCTCTCTTTTGCTCTCCTCATTGCAATTGCATTATCACAAAACCCCCTGCTCTCCAACAGCACTGGCACGCCCCTCTCCCTAAACACTCACACACACACACACACACACACACACACAAAAACACAGCCCACTCTGAGCTGCTCACCACGGCAACGCAGGCAAGCATTCAGACGGCACGCGGGAGATACAGTGGAAGAGAACGAGTGAGAGAGAAGGAGTGAAGGGAGCACCTGAGAGATGGAAACAGAGGAAAGCTTTGACACAGAGGGCAGTTTTGACGATGCCTCCTATCTTTCCCCACAGAGCCCCGGGTCCCTCTCACCGGCCAGGAGACAGAACAAGGAGAAGGAAATCAAGGAGACCAAAACCACAGTGAGTCTGGAGAAACCTCATATATACACATATAAATTCACAAATACTCCAATACTCCAGAGGCTGATTTTGCACATAATAACTTGATGCTGATTGTTTTGACATCCTCAGGCTACAGCTCCCAGTCGGTCATAGATAATGGAGAGCTAGAGAGAAAAGGCAGAGCTTGATTGATTACTCTCAATCACTAAAGCGATAATAAGAGGTTGAAATGTCAGGTTGTTACACTTTTGAAACTGGCCAGAGGGGTTGTAAACTCCTGGAGTGTTGTGGTGATGGGAAACATCTGTTCAATAGTTCAGTGCCACTCTCCTTTAGTGTATGTGTGTTCCTAGGGGATTACATCATTGCTGTTTTACATTCTGAGCATACATTGTCAGCTGTATATCGTTACAGAATAGATGCTTATATCATTGGGTGATACTTTGAGCAAGTGTGTTTGGACAGCTGATTTACAAACTTGGAAACATCAGAGTGGTCGTTGTGTGTTGGTGTCTTGGCTTCCTTTTTTTTTCTTCCTCAGGCTTTTCCTTTTCAATCTCCAGAGACCACTTGGCATTCCAGACTCTGCTCTGACGTGACTTTTAGTGTGTGCAGTATGTGTAAAAAAGCTCGGGCATTGCTGACAAAGACAGTGTGAGACTAATTTTTCATAGATGCACACTTCTTGCTTGCTTGCATCATTGCTGTTAGGTATATAAAGAAAATATACCGAATACACACACGGTACTCTGACAGTACCCATATTGGGATCAGGAGCGCTGGCAGATCAGTTGATACACATCTTGTGTGTGGTATTCAGTTGTGGCCCAAATGAGATTTGTATTCTAGTTAAAATAAAATGCTTACATCCATGCAGCCAGAAGAAGGTTCGGTGGCATGGACCTAGATTCTACAAATAATCAAGAATTTTTATTTAAATCCCTTGGAGTCATGTGATTTTTTTCTTCATTTGTAATAGTAGTAACTTATAATAATAACAACAAATCACATTCCTCATCAACAGACATCATGTATAAATATATAGACAGTATATGATATGCATATCGGAAGTTTCCACCTATGGTCCTGTTGTAGTATCACTGTTCTGGTATTTTTGCTGTGTTTCTTGCTTTAACACATCCGATCCCATTAATCAGCTAATTAACAGGCTGCATGTGAGTGTACTAAAGATCAGGGCTGGGAAATATTGTCCTCCATCACATGAAAGTGGAGTCTATACACAAGTCTTGATACACAGATGACACTGATATTGTGCATCAAAGAAGGATGTATTTAATTTCATATAATTACATTTATTTGAATGCTCAGTCGACAGGCTATAATTCAAAGAGTTATACTGCATATAGTTACGTAACCCATGATATATGCTTGAGATAGCGAGAAAGAGAGAGAAAGAGAGAGAGTGAGGGGGAAAAAGAATGAATTAGGGATGCCGCATGTGCTGGAAAGCCAGACTGGACTTCTCGATTACTGTTTTGGAAGAGGGGAGTATTGTTTCTGTCACACCAACAGGGCAGCAAAGCCGTCCATCAGGGCCATAAAGCCTGCCCACTTGGGAGAGATAGCTGCAGCCCGTGGAATGGGGGAAGACTTGGCTAGTCCAGTTTCCATGGTGACAAAGGCACTAGAAGTGATTAATGGGTGTTGAAATGAAACACACACACACACACACACACACACACACACACACACACAAAGAAGGTTAGAGAGAAATATGGATTGTGACAGTCAGAGAAGAAAGGAGGTCCTTTGATTTGTTTTTAAAACAGAGCAGCATATGGCACACTATGTGTGACATTCTGATGTATTTTAAATATACAGATCTTGACAGATAATGATGGGGAGCTTAATCGTATATCGAGTGAAGAAAATCCTAATGCGCTCTTAGAATTGAGCATGAACTTGCATTAAATAGATAATGAGAATACCGAGTATGGCTTGTTTGCATAATCATCAGGCATGTATGTATTGCACTGCATTGCATTGAATGTTAATGATTGAATATTGTGAGACGGTCTTAGAGAGGCTTAACAATCAGTTTTCCATGACAAGCGCAATCAAAGCTGCTTTCGATCAATATGGTGGGATGGCTCAAATTTGTAGAGAGGCAGAGTTGTCTTTTTTCCTTCTGTGCCCATGTGAGGCATAGCCAGTGACATGTGCAGATCTCTGAATCCAGACTCAAAGGCAGTTTAAATAGCCAACCCTTAATTCCCTCAAGCACTTGTTGAGGTGCAGATTAGGCTATAAAATGAGTGTGAGACTGCTTGTAGAATGAGGTTAAGTATTATTGCCAGGCCGTGTACATATTGGGTAATGTGTCATGTTTACGGCAGGTGGATATGCAGATGCTTTAGTCTGTTAGAGTAAAGCACTATGCTGTTTCACAAAAGGAAAAGAAAAAAGAAAAAAGTGTGTGCCTTCACAGTGAAACCAATTTGTTGCTTAGCAACAGAGGCCGAGCAGTCCACATTCTGAGCAGTGTTGGAGATGTTTGCTGGAGTATGTACATTAGTGTGTGCTTGGGTATGTTTTCAGCAGGCCAATGCAGGTTTTCCATTGCAGTATGTGTATGCGATGCCAGAGGAACCCTGGACCAAATGGAATTTAGTTTACTGGTTGGCAATCCTGTAGTTTACTACACGCTATCATTATGTCAGTGGTATTTGCTATTCAGCGAAAAACTGGGTGCTGGGCAGCCAACCAAGTATAGCCAGTGCATCTAAAAAGAAAGCGAGTCAGTTAACATACTGGTGTGACCCAGACTACACACACAAACAATGTGCTTACTCAAACAATGGATTGTTATAATATTTTATTAACATTTTATAATGTAATGTTGGATGGTTTATGGAAGGATTCTGTAAAAACGTATGTTTTATGTTTTGAATGACTTTGAATTATAGAGGTAAAGAAAACCTTTTTACCTTATTATCACTGTATATTTTTGATCCTTATCTTGCAAGTTGTTTGTTTGTATTTACTAGCAACACATTCATCAAGCTCTGAAACAGCAAGAGTATCCATTCCTATTCCTTTAGCTGATACAGTATATGAAGTTTAAAAGCGTTACAAGGTGCTTCATAACTTGGTGAACATCACTATGAGCAGCAAGGATCTCTCAGACGGTTCTGAATTTATTGGCTGGTTGATGCTATTTTAACTCATTCCACTGCATCTGTAATTAAGGACAATTTACGGACACGTTTCCCTGCATTGAGAATTTTTTATTTACTTATGGTGGAAGTCAAAATGTAAGAATGGTTCTTTAGTTCCATCCATAAATGTTTCACATACATGTGGTGGCCTGGGAAAAGCCAACAGATGTAGCTGTAGCTCAATTCTGGAAAACAGGCAAAAATGACCAAAAAAAAGAAATAGATTTTTGATCATTTTCTCCTAATAGTATATTTTGACGCCTCTAAAATGTAAACAAATAAATTTTTCAATAGTTGTATGGAAATTGATTAGCATGTTTGTTGCACCTCTGGGGTTGGGGTTTGGGAGTTTCCTCCAGTTACTCCAGTTACTTCCTCCCCTAGTCCAAAGACATGCTTTGTAGGCTGATTGACATTTCCAAATTATCTGTAGTGTGTGAATGTGCGTTTTATTGTGTCCTGCGATGGGTTGGCAACCCATCTAGGGGGTCCCACGCCTTGTGACCCCTGTCCTCTACGATAGGCTCCAGGCTCCCTCATGACCCTGTGTAGAATAAATAGTCTGGAAAATGGATGGATGAATGGATGGATAGTTGAAATCTTACCTCTCTGCAAAAATGACATTGGAGCCAGTTTAACAAACAAAGCGATCAAAAAACACAGTCTTCCTAAAGATGTCTTACTCGTTTCTAAGTGATCTTTTCTCATGTTCTAGCCAAGTTGATGGATAGTGAAATAAACATATGCCTAATCAATCCAGTTTGTGATCAGATACTGGCTGTCAACATGTATATTAATCAACATGAAAACATGAGCTTAATTCAACAGAACAGAACTGGTTAAATTAACCAGCAGTTATTTCCCCTCTGAAGCACATTGTCGGTAGTAGATAACCACCAAAACAAAATAGTTTCATTTTATGAAGGATTATTATCAGAATGCAATTTATATATAACATTGACTGAGGAATTCATAAAAGGGCACTATTAGGGTTTAAATAAATAAATTCCACAACTACTGCCCTTCCATAATAGTGAATTTAGCTAAACACTTTTTCTACTCTTTTGTCAGTAGAGAGAAACACATCAATATTCTTCTCCATAGTAATCACACCTACAACACCAGTGCTATAGATTGTTTGACTACTCTGTTAAGAATTGATCTAAGATCAGAATAACTATCTCTCTAGGCTAAAATTTAACTCGAATTCTGCTGTACAGCTTTCCCAAAAGTGCTGTATTCCAGTTTACATGGTAGGTTTCGCTCCCCTGTATCTGAGCAGTGAGCAGAGGCAAACCTGAGCCCAACGAGGGGGGTGGAGTGGTGTAGGAGCGCTGCAGTGCCGATAAATGAGCTAATTTAGAGCATGATGGCCGGCTGATTTAAACAACAGTAATGACAAATGTAGATGCAGTGTAATAGAAAACTCAGTGGCCGTGACAATTTGTGACAGTCTCCCAGGGAGGTAATAAAAAGGAACTGGGCACAAGAGTATAAATCAAGTCATTTGACTCGAGCACACGGGTCACATGAGCATGTGTGTATGTGGGAGTAAGCTTGTGTGTAGTGTTTGTAGTGTATACACACAGAATATAACCTCTGGCATTTAATGTATCTAGATTATTTATATGTTATTAAGATCAATAATGCATAAAATACAACATAGCTATCTATAATCAGAGACAGATCTATGACATTAAAATATATGAAAGGTTTATGGCATGGAACTGCACCAGAAGTAGCTGTTTTATTTACCGGTATGGCCATACAGAGAAATTATGACTCACTCCATGTTTGCACATGTTCCTTTGTGGGAAAAAAATCTATTCTGATCATTGTCATGAACCATTTAAATACAGACATGGCATTAGTATGCCGTGATGTTTGGAAATCCATGTGTACATCATATCCTAATTATGGACAGATCTTTGGGAATGTCTCTGGGAATGGCGCTCCATCATCATGCAGTGCTGTGTGTGTGTGAGAGAGTGTGTAAAGCAGAAGAAGTATACTGTTTGGCAGTTGCAGGGATGCAGTGCAGATGGTGAACATTACATAATTGTAGGTCTAACAGGCTAATTGAAGATGCTGTGCACTCAAGAGTGTATACTCAAACAGACTGTGTGTCTCATTGGTGAGTACTACTCAATGAGCATTGTTGGATGAATGACACTGGGCATATTTAAGACATACTATTTATTACTATAGACAAGTGGGGGAAAAAATCATTCAGTTTGTTTACTCTCCGGTCAGATTGTGTTTCTTCTCCCTGTCACCTACATTTTTCCTTCCTTCTTTCCTCAGGCATGTTAGGTAACAACCCAGATGACCAGTTCTGACCTTTACACATTCACCAACCAAGCTGTTTATAAGGCAGATACCACACACACACACACACACACACACACACACATACACACACACACACACACACACACACAGCTGCTTAAAGTTTGTGAACCCTTTAGAATGTTCTATTTATCTGCATAAATAAACAGCACACAAGTCCTAAAAGTAGACAGCAAGAACCCAATTAAACAAATGAGAATTAAAACAATACTATATTTAGTCATTTATTTATTAAGGAAAATTATCCACTATCACTGTGAGTGGCAAAAGTATGTGAACCTCTATGATTAGCAGTTAATTTGAAGGTGAAATTAGAGTCAGATGTTTTCAATCAATTGGATGACAATCAGGTATGAGAACACCCTTTATTTAAAGAACAGGAATCTATCAAAGTCTGACCTTCACAATACATTTTTGTAGAAGTGTGTCATAGCATGAGCTAATGAGATTTCAGGTGTTTATTCTGAAAGTTAACAATAGAAAATCTCTTCTGCATGAATGGCCAAAACAGGCAAAAAGTCAGTGAAAAATAAGAGAGAATAATGCTCAAGTGTCATGACAGACCAGCTGCAGGGTGCATAATCATAACAGTGTTGCACTATTAATTGAAATACAGTTTACATTTTATAGAAATATTTTTTGTATGTTTCAATAGATTACTGTTGAATGCATAAAAACGCATCAGGATGGAGCGATTTAAACACTGGATTAAAAATGGAATTGTGACTGTTTTGTTTGAGCCACGGAGCACTTTAGAAATGCTTTAGATGCAAAGGGGTCGCCGCGGGGTTTTTTTTTTTTTTTTGTGTTTACAAAATAATACTGAGGAAAAAAAAAAAAAAAAAAAAAAAAAAAAAAAAAAAAAAAAAAGGGGAGGGGGAAAAAAAAAAAAAAAAAAAAAAAAAAAAAAAAAAATGTTTTTTTTTTTTTTTTTTTTTGTAAATAAAAAATATTTTTTTTTTTTTTTTTTTTTTTTTTTTTTTTTTTTTTTTTTTTTTTTTTTTTTTTTTTTTTTTTTTTTTTTTTTTTTTTTTTTTTTTTTTTTTTTTTTTTTTTTTTTTTTTTTTTTTTTTTTTTTTTTTTTTTTTTTTTTTTTTTTTTTTTTTTTTTTTTTTTTTTTTTAAAAATTTATTATTTTTTTTTTTTTTTTATCATCCTATACTCAGCAGTATAATTTTACTAGCTTTCCTGATGGAATGAAATAATTTCAAGTGTCAATGTTTTTTTTTTGTGTGTGTGTGTTTTTTTTTTATGTTTGCATAAAGAAATATAGGCCTATATAGGCTCTAGAGTGTTTCCAGTTTGGTACAGTTTTATTTGTGGTCAGTTTGTACAGTATTGGGTCACACTAAATATCAAGGCAGTATTAAGACAGCAGTCTGAGCTTTTATTATTATGTGTTATTTTATTGTGGTGTTTACGTAACCGTGTTGTGGAAAAAAAATTGTGTTTTGTGAATCCTTTCCTCTCATAAAACTCAAAGACCCACCCTTCCATATGCTCAGGCAACTGCACTGCCTTTCTGAAAAGCACATTTGAGTTATAGCTCCCATTTGTTGTGTGTAATGTACAGTAAATGAGTATTATGAACTATATAATATGTATTTATGTTTGCTTGATAATTCAGTGGAGCCTGAGATTAGAATTTCTATGCTGTTCTATGCTTTTTCACCCTATTTGGACCTGTTTTTCTACTCCATCACTCTGTAGATCAACTTCGTCACATTCCCATTGGCACAGTCTACACCTGAGCAGCAACTCCTCAAACCCAATGAGTGGAGCTACTGTGACTATTTTTGGGTAAGAGAAAATGAGGGAGGGGAGGGGTGGTAAGGTATTCTGTAAAGGGGGAAAAATGCATAGAATGTTATACAACTACTACACCTCGTCCCTTTATCCCGTATTTTACATTATATACAGTATGCACCAAGTATTGTGGTCAGTAACATGTGGTTAATGAAGACAGGGCACATGTGTGTAAGCATGGTATGTATTAGGGGAAATCCAAGAATCATTGTTAATGTCCATATGATTGTTTAAAACACTGACCGAGAGTATTAAACTAGGATGATCCATTAATCACAATTTGGGGGGGAAGTAATAAGAAACAGAACACAGGATAGCTTGGACTAACATCATAAAATACATGATACTTATAAGGAAGGCTTCACAACAACATGGTGACACAACAGGGAATTTCCAGGCTAACTAATTAAGGGATAATTGTATTTCTTGCTGAGAAGACCATTCTGCCATTTGAGCAGAAATACCCCACACGATTTAACAGATAATTATCAGAGGTGTAAAACATTTTACATGGCTTGTTACGTTCACAGCTAATGTAGCTAATAATTAGAGCTGCAACAAGTAATCGATAAAATCGATAATAATCGATTATGAAAATCGTTGTCAACGAATATCATTATCGATTAGTTGGTCTGCGTGCAGCACGGCGCATGTTTACTCATGACATTACTTCTGTACAGAAAACACGCTTCGGAGAGTAAATACTAAAGTTGTGTCCCAAATTAAGTACTGTACACTTACACTGTGCACTACCGTCTAGTGTGTGGATTTTAGAAAGGTAATATCATCTCAAATGGAACAGTTTTTTTTTTTTACTAAGCGGAAGTATAAGCCGCTTCCTACATGACGTCACACACACGTAATGCGATGGCGCTAGCTTTAGACTAATACCCAGAGTCACCGTAAATGACTTTCTTTTCTCTCAATCTCCCAAAGACGGAGGTGAAATCGTCAAGTGACTGAGTAAGAAAATGTGCGACCTCCAAGTCCTCTTAGGCAGAGGAGTATTTTATATTAAACACTGCATAGAAGATAAAACTTTATAAAGCGGAGTTTGTGTAGCACAAGCACGACACTCAGTGCGCTTACATGGACAACAATAATCCACTCTTAACCTGATTAAGACGATACTTTGATTAAGAAACTACCATGTAAACAGCAATTTTTAATTACCTTAATCTGATTAAGGCAATACTCGAAGTAAGCACTAATCGAATTAAGACATGTGGAGTATTCCTGTTTTAGTCACATTATCAACGTGTATTAAAGACATGTAAATACCTTAATCACATTATAAACGTCGTGTGACAGTTTTCATCGCATTTTGTGACAGGACATATACAACGGCAGTGCTCAACATTTTACGGTGAACAAGAGAGTACAGCTGCATCTCAAACCGCATACTTGCCTACTATAAGCCTGTAGTGAGGAAAAATACATGTATCTCGGCTACTATATTGACGGTAAGTACGCGGTTTGTGATGCAGCCAACGGCTTCAAGCAGTACAGCATGATAAATAATTAACTGCACTTAAAGCGTTTGTAAAAAAAAATTCAATAAAAACACCCAAAACTGTATACGGTACCATAACGAAGACGTACGGTATGTTGATACGTGAAATTCTGGAGGTACGTCAGATGGAGTGGTGCGGTGACTTAACAACGCGGGTTGTTAATCTAATTATGTTCTATAACATGTAAAATGGGGACATGAAAGGAGCATTCTAAAAGCGACTCATGTAAACACCTTGATCACATTAATCACACTTACTCAGATTAAGGTCAATTACTAATTACTAATTACTCATTATTAATTATTACATGCTGTCCTTGTAAACATAGTCAGTGATGCTGTCACGAGTTGCTTAAAAGGTTTAGTTTAATTTAAGTTTATTGACATTATATGCAGCATCAGTGTAACTTATGTTCTTTATTATAACAAAAGTGATCTATTAATATTGAGGCCATGTTGCTCCTCACACGCTGTGTAGATTCTGTTGTTTATTATAACGGAAGTGATGTGTTAGTAACGAGGCCGGGTTGCACCTCACACGCAGTGTAGCGCGAGTAAGATCTGTAATGTCTAATTAAAACATTATGATCAAAAGTAAACACAAGTAAAATAATATGTCTAAAGGCAATGAGTAACAGAAACCACAGTGAAAGAGTTTTTATTATTAATGTAGGACTGTAGTTCAATTCAGTGCTTTTTTTACATCCATAAAAAAAATGCATAAATACTTTATGTATACTTTATATATACTGCTCAAAGAAATAAAGGGAACACTTAAACAGCACAATGTAATTCCAAGTGTTCCCTTTATTTTTTTGAGTAGTATATATATATATATATATATATATATATATATATATATATATATATATATATATAATGTGTATATATTAATTATATGCATTTTTTAAAGGCACTGAATTAAACTACATTCCTAAATTAAGAATATATTTTCTGATGTGTGTCTGTGTGTATTGGTTTTTTTTTCAGTCTTATATAATTAGACAAACGGTTGTGTAAAGTTTTAGCCTGAAGTTTATATTTGTAACACTCAGTTTGTGGATTTAATTTTAAATAAACGAGAAAAAAAAATAGTACTGAAAGCTTGCCCCACCCAATCCAATTAATCGATTAATGGAAAAAATAAACGGCCAACTAATCGATTATGAAAATTATCGTTACTTGCAGCCCTACTAATCATCTACCATTATTTTGGGTTGGAACTGAATCTGTAAGGCAGCAGGGCTAATTCAGTTTTGACATTCGTTCCTGTTTGGACTTTTAAAAAATTATTTGCAAATAATAATAAAAATGCAACGTTGTGAGACTCAAGTGTTCCTGTGGCTTGTCTGAATTGTCATTTGTCAGTTACTCCAACTGACTAACTGTTTAATACACATGTTTTTTTGCTGATCTGCACGGATTTAATTTTTCTGCATGGAAGCGTCATCAGACATGTGTAGATTAGAGGGAACAATGCTGAGCACAACTGGTAAACACAGTGTGGGAATCAACCATTGACGGGACAGGGGAGGATACA
This sequence comes from Ameiurus melas, assembly GCA_012411365.1. Lineage (NCBI taxonomy): Eukaryota > Metazoa > Chordata > Actinopteri > Siluriformes > Ictaluridae > Ameiurus > Ameiurus melas. The sequence continues at coordinate 30,680,005 of CM022753.1, read as the reverse complement.
GGTCTGAAACCAAAACACATGGCACATGGTCAACACAAGCACATCACACAAACCCAAAACAGCAAGACACATACTAAGTACTGCTTGCTGATAGAAGAGGAATTTGTGAGGAGTTCTCATTGTTGCAGTAAGATTTCAGTTTTGTATGTGAAGGTGTGTGTAGCCACAAGGCATTCTTCGGTTCAGTGAGCATTACATCCCTCAGATTAAATGTGAGAAGAGTACGTGATGCCTCTGCTGTCTGTGAGGAGGCACGTCAGTGGCTGCCAGCCCAGCAAGCTACACACACACACACACACACACACACACACACACACACACACACACACACACAGAGCTGTAGTCAAAGGTTATTATGCTTGGTTTCTGTTGTTTTACAAAAGCATTCAGTCACAGGTGAATTTCTATGCTTGTGCATCAAACACCTCCACACACATACACACATGCACACTCACACATGCACAATTACTCATGGGATGAAACACACTCTCCTGACTTACGTACAGCCCCACACTTGATGTCATGCCCACACACACTCTCTGATTCATACAAGCTTGTCCCCTTACTTACTGACTCACCTACTCACACACACACACACACACACACACACACACACACACACACACACACACACACACACACACACACACACACACACACACACACACACACACACACACACACACTCTTACTTGTGGTTAAGGTGTGTGTATGTTTGTCTCAGTTGGTGGTTGGGGTGATGTTTACCCCTTTTATGAGGATATTTCACTGGTTCTCATAAATAAGACATGACCGCCTCCCCCCCCTACCCCCAATCAAAAAAAGCAGCTTGAATTAAAAAAAAAAAGGCAAATATTCTCTATTTGTTACTAAAGCTGTGGTTCGGGTTATGTGTAGGTCTAGTATTATTTACCTGTAGTAATACAGAAGTAAGAATAAATACCTCACAACCTACAAGTGTATGTGTGTGTGTATTGATTTATCGTTCTATCTATGGATCTTTAGGCCGATAAGAAGGACCCTCAGGGGACGAACACGGTATCGGGCTTCGAGGTTCTACTGCAGAAACAGCTGAAGGGCAAACAGATGCAGAAAGAGATGGCTGAATTCATTAGGGAAAGGTATGCCAATCTCTCACACTCCATGGACATTTCTTTACCTTAGCACACTTATTTGGTTTTTGTAGGTATGCTACAGAAACTCCTGGTTCAAGAAATTCTAAAGCATATTCAAATAAAGGACCACTAGACAAATGCTAATTACCCCCCAAATTTTAAAGTTCATGGCAGTGAGGTAGCGATATGTTGATTGACTTTTGTTGATACTAAAGAGGAAATCTGGGTGCTACAGTACCAAAAGAAAAACCCCACTATTATGTGTACCTAGTCAGTAGTCACATACACATTACACATATTTACACATGCACACAGTAGACATCAGTGCAAAAAAATATGTGCAGAAGATTCAAACTAAAGCATTCATGGAGTATTTGTGGTTCATTGCAATTAATGTTCAAACATTTAGGCCCTAATAAGTAATAAAACACAACAGGGTTTGCTGAAAATAATCAATTACTGTATGGTGAAATTTGTTAAAACACCCAAAGTAAATTATTTTCCAAATAACAGCACATAACACATTTTGTTCCTCTTATACCAGAGCAAATCACCAAACACTAACACATTTCTATTAATTTACAGCTATATGTAATGTTGGGGAACGTCCAAGAAAGAAGTTAGTTCCTGTTTATTGCTAAGTTTATAGCAGGTATAAGCTATAAGTTCTTCCCTCTCTTTTTTCTTTAATAAAAATCTGCCTTCTACTCTGAAGACTTTTTACAGAATCATACAGGTTTACATCTGACTTTTACATATCACAGACACTGGAGACTCCTTATAAAAATGCTTAGTAAACATTTTCTCATGGAAAATAATATAACAATAATAAACAATAATATAACTAGACTTTTGCCATGGTAATGTACAGGCATCATTTTAAGAAACATTTGAGATACTGAGGCATAATCTATAATACTTGCTTTTCAGTCATATTAATATATTAATTTACTTTCAGGTTTAATGAATCACATTTCAGGTGCTAAATGAATCTATTTCAATTGCCTCTGCCAACACCAAATTGCATATTCATTAAGGCAAACATGCAACACAAACTACTCATTCTATTTTGCTCATGTGAAATACACAATCCTCCACAGACCCTGTTAGTAAAGCAGCTTGCACTTTTTTGTAGGTGTGACCAAGTTGGCATGTGCTTTTTTATTTCCTTTTTTGTACACACACAAACCTTGACCTCACTGGGTTTTGAGTTATACAGGGTAGCATGCTGGGATGAGGCATTATGAAACCTGATGACATCTGTGGAAAAAATAAATCCCCAGTGCGCTACCTAGAACTTCTTGGTGGATATTACAGCAACGATTTCATTTATGTAACTCATATTTGTCACTCAGCTAGTTTTCAGTTAAAGCAACCAATCACAGACATTGTCATAATCACTTTTATGGCCCTGTGCAAGACAAATTGAAGGACACTCTTGCTGAAGCTGTTTCACTGTCAGTGGTTTCTTTACTCAATCTCATGGTTTCTTTCTCTCAGCTTTTGGAAGAGTGACTCACCTTCTCTTTGCTTACCTCAGGACATGGGTGGCCTATTGCACAACTCTGCCTATGGTTTATTCTCCTCATGTGTTGTCACTGCAAATGTGTACCTCATGCCCGCATTATGGGTTATTTAAATTATTAACAGGAAAATCGTCAACTCAGCAGGTATATCCAGCAGTATTATGATACCAGATTTATAGTCAGTAACTCAGTTGTTTGCAGTACTGTACATTGGGACAGCCAGTTCTGACCTCTATTCTCTGTACATTCTGTCTGCACTAGAATAAAGATTGAAGAAGAGTATGCCAAGAACCTCTCCAAGCTTTCCCAGATCCCGCTTGCTGCTCAAGAAGAGGGGTATGTAGAGCCAGATAGTGGCAGGCGTCTGTCTGTGTGTGTATGTGTATAGTGATTGAGTGATGCATGTGTGTTTGTATAGATGTATTATAGCTTTATTTCACTGCACTGCTTATACTGGCTTGGTTGTAGGACACTTGGAGAGGCTTGGGGCCAGCTAAAGAAGAGTTTGGCTGATGAAGCAGAGGTCCATCTCAAATTCTCCTCCAAGGTAGGAACCAGCAAAAACATAGTATTGTCTTTAAAATACACATGTACAGTGAGGGAAAGAAATATTTGATCCCCTGCTGATTTTGTACGTTTGCCCACTGTCTATAATTTTAATGGTAGGTTTATTTGAACAGTGAGAGACAGAATAACAACAAGAAAATCCAGAAAAACGCATGTCAAAAATGTTATACATTGATTTGCATTTTAATGAGGGAAATAAGTATTTGACCCCCTCTCAATCAGAAAGATTTCTGGCTCCCAGGTATCTTTTATACAGGTAATGAGCTGAGATTAGGAGCACACTCTTAAATGGAGTGCTCCTAATCTCAGCTTGTTACCTGTATAAAAGACACCTGTCCACAGAAGCAATCAATCAGATTCCAAACTCTCCACCATGGCCAAGACCAAAGAGCTCTCCAAGGATGTCAGGGACAAGATTGTAGGCCTACACAAGTCTGGAATGGGCTACAAGACCATTGCCAAGCAGCTTGGTGAGAAGGTGACAACAGTTGGTGTGATTATTCGCAAATGGAAGAAACATAAAAGAACTGTCAATCTCCGTCGGCCTGGGGCTCTATGCAAGATCTCACCTCGTGGAGTTGCAATGATCATGAGAACAGTGAGGAATCAGCCCAGAACTACACGGGAGGATCTTGTCAATGATCTCAAGGCAGTTGGGACCATAATCACCAAGAAAACAATTGGTAACACATTACGCCATGAAGGACTGAAATCCTGCAGCGCCCGCAAGGTCCCCCTGCTTAAGAAAGCACATATACATGCCAGTCTGAAGTTTGCCAATGAACATCAGAATGATCAGAGGACAACAGGGTGAAAGTGTTGTGGTCAGATGAGACCAACATGGAGCACTTTATCATCAAGTCAACTCGTCATGTTTGGAGGAGGAGGAATGCTGCCTATGACCCCAATACACCATCCCCACTGTCAAACATGGAGGAGGAAACATTATGCTTTGGGGTGTTTTTCTGCTAATGGGACAGGACAACTTCACCGCATCAAATGGACGATGGACGGGGCCATGTACCGTCAAATCTTGGGTGAGAACCTCCTTCCCTCAGCCAGGGCATTGAAAATGGGTCGTGGATGGGTATTCCAGCATGACAATGACCCAAAACACACAGCCAAGGCAACAAAGCAGTGGCTCAAGAAGAAGCACATTAAGGTCCTGGAGTGGCCTAGCCAGTCTCCAGACCTTAATCCCATAGAAAATCTGTGGAGGGAGCTGAAGGTTCGAGTTGCCAAACGTCAGCCTCGAAACCTTAATGACTTGGAGAAGATCTGCAAAGAGGAGTGGGACAAAATCCCTCCTGAGATGTGTGCAAACCTGGTGGCCAACTACAAGAAACGTCTGACTTCTGTGATTGCCAACAAGGGTTTTGCTACCAAGTACGAAGTCATGTTTTGCAGAGGGGTCAAATACATATTTCCCTCATTAAAATGCAAATCAATTTATAACATTTTTGACATGCGTTTTTCTGGATTTTTTTGTTGTTATTCTGTCTCTCACTGTTCATATAAACCTACCATTAAAATTATAGACTGATCATTTCTTTGTCAGTGGGCAAACGTACAAAATCAGCAGGGGATCAAATACTTTTATCCCTCACTGTAAGCCTAACCAATTTGTAATCAGATAAAACTATCTGTCCAGATATGTGTACACACAATTATTTGGAAGGGCTTGTGTATGAATATACTCGTTACTATTTATAATGAGAGTAGCAAAATGCTCAGAAAGATTATTTTTTTTACCCGTAGCTACTATAAACAGGTATTATTCATAGAACTTTCTTGACTCTAGAGACACACAAAAAAAGTTGGAGCTCTCCTAGAATGAAATTATTGCTGAGACTGTAACTCTGTCCATGGTCCAAACAAATCTCTCCTAAAATAAGGCAAAGCCTAGCAGCAACTCATTACATCTGCAGCACCAATCCTGTAGAGACATGCACAGCAAGGAAGTTGGATACAAACACTGATATACAACGACCCACTAAAAATCCATCCACAATAGATGGGTCCTTTTTCATACACACACACACACATGCACACACACACACACGTACAGTACTTGTGTGAATACAGAACCTACACAAGCCTACACCTACACAGGTGTATGGATGACAGTACTGTGGGGTGAGTGGGCATCGGTGAAGGACTGGTTATAAGTGTTATGAGTTTTTTCTCTTTGCACCAACCTTCCCTCTTCCGCCTTACAGCTTCAGTGCGAGGTGGAGAAGCCACTGCTGACGTTCAGGGGGGACAATTTCAAGAAGGACATGAAGAAATATGACCACCACATTGCTGACCTGAGGAAACAGCTGGTCAGTCGTTATGCTGCTGTAGAGAAGGTATGTTTTAACTTGTAAGTTTCTTGTAAACTCCATTATCATTTTCTCTATAAATACACTGAGAGCTCTCTTGAGACAAGTTTTTAGAGTATTATTACCTATATTTATCATTTGATCTTTTAAACTTACTAGAATCCTTTAATGCTGAAACCATATCATAAGCACATCACGTCACGGGCGGCTGTAGTGCAGTTGGTAGAGTGGGTTGTCCACTAATCGTAGGGTTGGCGGTTCGATTCCCGGCCCGGGTGACTCCACATGCCGAAGTGTCCTTGGGCAAGACACTGAACCCCAAGTTGCTCCCGATGGCAAGTTAGCACCTTGCATGGCAGCTCTCCTACCATTGGTGTGTGAATGGGTGAATGAGCCACAGTGTAAAGCGCTTTGGATAAAAGCTATATAAGTGCACATTTACTTTTATCACGTGTCAGCATGTCATATGCTGAGGTGATCTGCCATAGGTGATCTGCTCAGTTTCCATCTAGGGACATGAGTGCCATTCCCATAATTGTCCCTAATTGTTCTTCCTAAGATTTCCTATAGTACATGTTTTATAATAAGGTATGCAATTAAGTAAATAGTATTTTTTTGAGGCCATGTTTGAATATGTCCTACGCTTTGACAGTAATTGTAAGTTTTGTACCATAATATCTGTAATAAAACATATGCTAACCATGACAAATGTAGGGGGGGGGAATATTAGCATGTAAATTGTAAAATGTCAGCTATGCTAATTACAGGGATGGTTACATAACACTGCTATAAGACTGGACATGACTTGTATGACATCTGTGACTATGATATGCTTGTTATAATAATTGTTATGCTGTGGGGTTCAAGTACATTTTTACCTGACAGAAAATTTTATAAGGTTTTTTTATTTAATATTTTTTATTTATTCATATTTTCTTTCGTGCTCAAATATCTTTAAATGTTGCCCAAATATAAACAAGCAACCATAGCGTTAACAGATTGTGCTGTATGCATCACCACCACCTCACCATACTGTATCTGTGCCCAGATTCCCTCATCCACAGCAGGTGGTTGGGTGAGGCGTTGGGCTCAACTCATGACAGCGATCCATGTTGTTCTCCTCACCAGAAATCAACAGCAGAATAACGATTTAATAGTGGAGAATTTAACATTTTGTAGTGTGTAGACCATTCTGAAGGTTTCTGAGCAAATAATTTAGGCTGAAACTTCAGAAATGATAAGTAGTCAATTGCTGTTTTAGTTTCACACAGAGAATGCTACCTATATAACTGTATTTAGGTGCATAGCTTGTGGCAGTAGCACAATGCATAATATTATGCAGATACAGGTTGGGAGGTTCAGTTACAATACTGGACAGTTGAGGATTAGAAAAATATTGGCTAGTCTTTTTCTAATCTTCACCTGTGCCCGTTGCGGGCTGACAAGTGTGGAATCTAGTGTGGTCTTCTGCTGTATATATACTCAACTTGTGTATGGCTTTGACTCTAACACTGGAGTTGTTTTTGCCAGGAAAAAAATAACTTTTGAATTCTTTGACAAAATGAGCCAAAGCAGCAGAAGTGGGTGATAATCCTGACACAGTGTCACTACTCGTTTGGGGGACTTAATCAATTCTCGAGATTGGTGGGAAATAGGCCAGCATTTATATACATTTTTATCAATTTCTGCTGAAACAAATACATATAATAGGAAAGACAATACAAAAAGAGATGCAGGATATAATCCAGTTAAAATTTTGAGAAATAACGGGCGATATATTAATGTCTGCCTTGTGCCGTGCCAACTGTGTGGCTCTAGGCCCGTAAGGCTCTGGCAGATAGGCAGAAGGACCTGGAGGTGAAGACGCAGCAACTGGAGATCAAACTGAGCAACAAGACTGAAGAGGACATCAAGAAAGCTCGACGGAAATCCACTCAAGCAGGTCTGAGGTTTTCTATCAACTTTGCAATTATTGCATTTTTTCACTTACAATGTGATCATGACCACTAAACAACAGTTCAGATCAAAGTTTTCAGTGACTTTGCTTTTCGTAACCATTGTGTTCCAAGTCTAAAAATTATAGAACTGATTTAAATGGGCAGATACAGATTCCTGCAATATGAATAAAAATTGCTGAAATTTGTTCACTACTGAGCTCTAGACGTTCTGCTCTCCTATCAATCTCCTGCTCTTGATAATGGCCCCTGAAATAAGCCTGCCATTATCTAGTGTTGCATATTTACACATAATTAAGCAGTTTTTGTTTTTTGTTTCTTAAATATTTAATCACTCTAGTGTGAAATCAGTTAGCAGACACTGTTGTGAATGTGTAAGAGTTGGATCCTCATTGCCAGGATCCAACATATTAAAGGAGCCAGGTTCTGTTCACTTCAGATAGCTGAAAACTGAAGATCCGGTTCAGATACAATTGGATAATAGCCTTAGAGAGGAAGTTAAAAGCAGTTGAGCTTACAAAACGTTTGCCCTCACCAAGTGAGGACTATCAGTGCTTGATTTCAATGCTGGTCAGTCAGCACTATTGAACAGGATGGGATTTGGAACCTGCAGGATGCAGCTTTTCAAAGCTTTGAACTGCCTGATGCACCATGGGAGAGTATTATCTCCCAGTCAGAGCCCAGGCAGAAGATGGTGTGTAGGCATACAAAGAAGAGCAGTTTAGTGTCTGCTTTACGATCTGAAATTAGACAGTGCACCAGGGACATATTCAAAGCTGGTGATTAGATATGCATTATATGTTCTGTAATAACTTTCTATTTCATGTTGCTATCTATTCTATTGCTATCTATTTTATGAACATTTTCAATCCAGTGATTAGATGTTTACCTCAAATCTGAGGACATCATTTTTTTTTCTATCATGTTTATTTCATTGGCCAAAGACATGAATTGCATTCAGATGCTTATGGGCTATACAAAACAAACTACAAAAACACTGGAATGATTTGTTTATTCCTTGACTTAACACTGAGGTCACTGATCCAAACAGCATACCAGTTTATAACATTAACTTTGATGACCTTTGACATTTCTCCATCTTAAAACTCCCATGTTTACTCATTTTATTTCTTTTGGCATATTTGCATTTTAAGCATTTAAGATCAAGGTGACATGAAATGGCCTTTGTGGGCATGTCCATAACATGAGTGACCAAATTACAACAGAAATACAACCGAGAAGTTGCACAGATTTGCATTTTTAGGCACTTTTATTTTATACTATATATTTGCTGTGATCAATTCTGTTTCATTCTACATATCTATTCATTATTGTAAAAAAAAAAAAATAAATAAATAAAATAAAAAATAAATAAATAAATATATATATATATAGAGAGAGAGCAGTGCATGTTTTTTGCAGCTGCTTGTTGGAGTGTACCTTGCACAAGAAATAATAATAAAAAAAAGTTCTAAGTCTATATAGCAGAGGACAGAGACGCACCTCCACCCTGTCTGAGCACTTAAATCTTTAGATAATTCTGAGGTCTGAACACTGATGTGTGCAGTGTCTGTATTAACTCAGTAGGTGTGCTTACTTAAACTCTGAATGAAGTGTTTGAGGGATTTAGATTATAACGGAAGGGTATCACAAATACCTTTTTGAGACACAGACTGAGCTTACCATATTAAGATCTGAAGTTCAGCGTCCATGCAATACTTGTAGTTACATATTTAACTGGTGTACCAACTGGTATTATAAGTGTTTCATACTATCAAATTATGGAATGCATTGTATTCTGTTTAAACATTGTATATGTATTCATCCCCTTGAACTTTGGTTGCTTCTCTAACAAACTGTCATCATTACCTGGTCACTGAATTTTGGTGATGGTCTCCTCTAACTAGAGTCACAGTTACGCTGTATTTATTTATATATAAATATATAAATATATATATATATATATATATATATATATATATATATATATATATATATATATATATATATATATATATATGTGTATATATATATATATATATATATGTATATATGTGTATATATATATATATATATATATATATGTATATTGGATTTATTGCTGCCCCAAGGAATACTTACAGTTTTTTAAATAACCAAGCCCTAATTGATGCTTTTCTAGAACTTTGTCCTGGACTTGTTTCAATAGCAAATTAGTTTTCTGCTTGATTAGGTGTGTTCTCTAACAAACTAAGTTCTTTCAGGAATAAGTGTATTTATACTGAGATTGTGACATTTCAATTGCTTTAATAAACAAATTATTATATTTTTATAGCAACTGGTTGCAGCAGTAACTAATATAGGGTTTTCACACCAGTGGTGCAAATACTTATGCAATCTCAACATTTATGATTATTTTCACTTAAATTTGTAAACTCAGTTCCAGGTTGTAACACTATGGAATGTGGAGTTCACTGGGGGTGAATAATTAGGCAAGACACAGTTTACTGTGAATGTCAGTATACACTAAATGTACAGCTGCATTTAACTGAAAAAAAACATTGCTGTTTTGGCTAAGCAGCAATCCTTACTGAATTCCTTCTGTGCATTTTACTCTGACGTACATTACACATTTAAATGTGGAAGTGTCAACATGCAGTTTCACCTGACTTTTCCTTTCTCTGTTGATGAGCTCAGAAGTGTAGCCCTACTGGAAGAAAGACAGACAGACAGACAGACAGACAGACTAACCCATCCACCCCCCCCCCACACACACACACACACACACACACAATTAACACTGTAAATATGAAACGTCATTCATGGTTAGACGCTGCCTACCTGCCCCAATTATTTAGGCAGACATCATTAAAAAGTCACCATCTCGTTCCCATATACTGTAAATGGTTATGTCACTTTGTTTATAGGTTTGAATATTTGGTTTCTTGTCTCAATCTTAACCATACTATCATGTTTCCTTTGATAAATATTTTTTCTTTGGTATTTTCCAGTGACTATTGTTTTTAAAAGAATGAGGTGTGACTGTCCCCTGCTGGTGTAAAGTAGCTCTGAGTCTGTGGCTCTATAAGCATGACTACAGTACTACAGGAATGTCTGTTCTGTCTGCTATAGGTGATGACCTGATGCGATGTGTGGATCTCTACAATCAAGCCCAATCTAAGTGGTTTGAAGAGATGGTCACAACAAGTTTGGTAATTAAACTTATACATTTAAACCATTTATTTGGACTGTAGCCTACACTGTCTACAACATCAATTTTCTGAAATCTCATAGCTCATTTCCACTGTACATAATTGTTGTAGTTACCTCATTCTAATCTGTAGATTCCTGTATCACCTGAACAGCTTATAACCATACTATGTTAGATAATATTTTAGGACATGCTCATATGCCTATTGTATTCTGCAGGAGTTGGAAAGGCTTGAGGTGGAGAGGGTGGAGATGATACAGCAGCACCTGCTCCAGTACACAACTCTACGTCGTGAGACAGACATGTTCAACCAAAGTGTGAGTAGTAAAGAGATACACGTATTGTTTTCACACCACCTTTCTGCACTTATAAACTACTGTCATGTTGCAGGTATTCAATGCTTTATTAAGAATGGCAGAAAAAAATCTGAGATGTAATCCAAGGAAATGTCGAGATTCAGGCAAGGGTCAGGCGATGAACAAACAGCGTGAACTATAGCAGGCAAAAGCAATATGACATCAACCACAAACGAGATCAAAACCAGAAAAGCAATCAGTAAACAATGACTTGGTATAAACTGGTACAATAAACTGGTAAAATAGTGTAGACTGGAATGTATACTTCACAGTAATTAAGTGGAGTGAGAGTCCTTATATACTGTGAGCGTATGAGTCCAGGTGTGTGTCATCTGGGAAGTTTGGATAGATACAGATTACAGCGAGAACCTCCGACAGAAGTGCTACCTCTGGGAGCAAGCTTTTTTCTAGGCCTCACCCTTGGCTGTGGTCCTGAGTGATTAGAGTGCTGTGCATGGAATTCCTATCAAAGTAGGGGATCGCGCACATCCTGGGCTAAAACCCAGCACCTTTCCTCAGGTCCATAGACCTCTCAGTCTACCAGGTACAGTATTTTGTGATCTCTTTGCCATGATTCTAGGATTTCCTTTATGGTGTAAGCTGGCTCACCTTTGATGTCCAGGGTTTTGGGGGGGGGGCGGACATGGAGTTGACTTGGGCTGTGTGCTCTAGGTGTTGTGTTTGTTCCCACACTGCTCATTCCACTGGAACCAGCTGTCAAGAGCACAGAACGAGTGAGTCCATGGGGTTGGTGTCCCATGAGAACAGAGGCTGGTAAAACATCACACACTGGAAAGGTGTGAGGTTGGTTGCTGAATACTTGCGTAATCTGCCCATGGGAGGAATCATGCCCAGTTCTTCTGGTTGTCAGCATAGAAAGACTATAGGAAGCGCTCAATCTCCTGGTTAGCCCTCTTTACTTGGCCATTAGCTTGTAGGTGCCCACTCACTATGTCTTCTAGGTTGCTGAAGTATAAAAAGGCATGCCGTTTCAAATGCTGATGGCATTCCAGGGAGAGTAATCAGGCGTAGGAAAACTAGACGATAATCACCATGATGAGTGTTTTGCCCTGTGATGGAAGATTGATTATGAAGTCTATTGCTGGGTGTGAGCATGTTTTTTCAGGTGTACCTGTAGGTAATGGGAGGAGCTTGTCCACTGGCATGGTGTGAAGTACTTTGGCTTTTGCGCAGACTAAGCAGGATGAGACGAATCTTTGAATATCTTGTAGCATCTGTGGCCACCAGTATTTACCTTGCAGTAGTTGGTGTGTTCTGTGAGTGCTGGGGTGTCCCAGGGCCAGGGAGGTGTGAGCTCACATGATTTATTTGTCCCGTATAGCAAGGAGGTTTGAATTTTTACCCACTTCCTGAACCCCTTTGATCTCTGACAATGTTTGGGTAAGATGTACTCCGCTGAGTGTTTCCAGCAGGCACTGGATACATGTGGGAATTGGGTGGGGTGGAGTGGGTGGAGTTTGGGCTTTTCTCCTGACTGCTGTGAATGGATGTTCCCGACATTTCTGATGCATCTGCCTCCACTATGAATTGCTTGGAGAGGTTGTGGCATTTTAAGTTATGTGCAGTGATGAAAGCTTCCTTGAGTTGTGACAATGCTTGGCCTGCTGAGGGGTTCCACTGCAACTTTTTGGTCCCCTTTTTGAGCAGGGTGGTTAGTGGAGATGCTATCCTGCTGAAGTCATGTATGAAGCGTCAATAGAAGTTGGTGAAGCCCAAAAAACACTAACTCTTTAATGGTGGTGGGCACTAACCAGTTTGTTACCACTGCGACCCCTTCTGACCCTATGATGTAGCCCAGGAAAGTCACCTTGTGCACACATGGAACTCATACTTTTCTCCTTTTACATAGAGCTGATGTTTGAAGAGCTGAGACAGAACCCTCTTGAGGTGCTGGATGTGAGTGGCCTTGTTGGGAGAGTATAACAGGCGATGACATACCAGTGCAATGTCAATATTTTCAACTATTTCAAAATATTTTTTAAGTGCAGTTTTATCCTTTTTTACTTTTGGGTAATTAGACTGTTATTATTTTACATGGGTGAGATCCTGTGCATGCAGAAAATAAATACATCCAGTTCAGGAAAACCTGTAGTTGTTAAGATTTTATATAACAGAAAATGTCAACATTTCACTTTGTGGCCACCATGCAAATATTCTCCCTATAATTTCATCATACAGTATCAGGCTCCAATCAGATGCAGCTCTTCTTAGTCTTGCACTATGCAATTTCTTATACACAGCTCACTAGTCAGCTAAGGGATTAGACATGATCCAGTTACTGATCCTGTTACTAAAAGGGCATGCTCCACATTTTTCACCCAGGGCTAAATGCTTTAGCAAATCCTGCCACTTTGCATTTCGGTCACCAGGGTGTTCAAGCTAGGGCTGAATAAACAAGTGCTGTGGGCATGAACCAGTGAACGCTGTTGATTTATTGATGGCTGGCTGCCAACTATCAGTGTTAGACACAATAATAAATAGAGAAATCTCTGCGTTATACCACGACTCTTAAGTACTGCGACACTCTTTTGAATGAATGAGTGAGAGTGAAGAAGCATTCTGTTTCAATTATATGCAAGTCTGTAGATTAGGGTGTAACACAATGCCACTATCTGTATACGTATCTGTTTAGTGCTCTAAATATTCATCTCTGTATCTTAAACTCATATTTAAACCTGAAGTGGGAGTGGCCTAAACCAGAAGGTTTATTTTTTAAAAATTAAATATGAACCACTCTACCTCCAGAAACATTGGAGAACATTGGGGAGAAAACCTAGATGTAGAAATACCTGCACTGTCAGATTGTCATGAATGAACACTGTAAATCCATCATCATGTAATGTGGTCTTTGTTTGTCTCACAAGCTTTCATATTATGGCAGTACAACCTCCCATTCACGTGACTTTTTTGTTGTGTTATGTAGGATCCCAGAAGCCTTTCTGCCAAGTTTTCTAAAGAAAAAAAAAAAAATATATATATATATATATATATATATATATATATATATATATATATATATATATATATATATATATATATATATATATATATATATATATATATATATATATATATCCTTTTTGTATCTGTATTTGTATCAATTTAGAATGCATTACCTGTTCAATCTGAATAATGTATTTATATTTAGATACAGCTCTACTGAAGATAGGCCAGGTACAAATTAAAGACCTAGATGTGATCATCAGGTAACAGTAGCTAGAGTAATGATATTTTTACATATTGTAGGATGTCCATTTCCCCAACATAGAACACCATATTGTAGAGGAACCATCATTTTGAAAGGTGGTTCACTAGAATAATGTCTGACTTGTGTGTTGTAGACCCTGGAGCCGGTTGACCAGCTTCTTCAGAGTGTGGATCCAGCCAAAGACAGAGAGCTGTGGGTGCGGGAGCACAAGACAGGGGATCTGAGACCTGTGGACATGGACATTTAGAGGACACTAACCTTATAATAGAAGACAACTTCATCTACACACACGCAAACACACACAAACACATTACACACTTCACCCAAACTATTCAAGTCTGCCTGTCTGTCTGTACAAAACTCCATGTTCTCGGCCAAAGCCATACAGCATTGTCCCACTCAAGCCAGCATTTGTATCGTTCAATATATTTCCATGGGCATTTCAATTACAAAGTTATAAAGAGTGGTGATATCATTAATATCAAACGATGTACAGGCAGTCTACATTAATCTACTCAGCACTTTGTTTTGCATGAATAAAAATCCACCAGCCTTATTTCACCACAACAATATGTTGATCAAGGTACATGTGCATAAACACAATGCAAGCAGTGAAATATTTTCAAATAAATTACAGTTAACTCCATTCAAGCAACATTCATGTTGCTAATAGAAACACATACAAATGGCTAAATATGGGAACATTATGGATGCATGCATAAATCAGACCATTATTTCTGACAAATAATGGTTTAAAAAAAGAAGTCAGTTGTTTATCATGTTCAAAAATACTTTCTACAGGAAAAACCAGCTGCAGTTTGAAGAAGGCAGCAGTTTTAAGTAACCAGCATGATATCATTTGTAGAACTTGTGCAGAATAATATTCTATCATAGTGTCATTGTATAGTTACATTGTTAAATCTAATGTAGTAAAAAAAAAACATAATTAATTGCAATGACAACTACAACGAAACTTTTATTATACAGTATTGATATCCAACCTAAATCTACAACATGAACTCTTCTTGACAAAAAAAAAAGGCCAAACAAAATGCATTAGTTAGGTATGGATATTTTTAAAAAATATTTTTGCAGACTTGTTTTGCAAAGAAGCATGTAGTTCTTAAAAAAAAAAAAAAAAACAAAGGCGGTGATTAATAGTTCTATTTCATCAACAGAATAATATATGTGTAAAAGAAAAAATTCAGGCCATTGACTGTGTTCATAGAGTATGTGTCTGCAACACTACATTCGTAAACCCAATCATGTAACCTTTCCTAAAGCGAAGCCAAGAAACCTCTTTATGCAGTACATAATCCACTCTGTACTACATCAATTTCATTCTGCTTTCATTTCAAGCTCAGCTGGAGAAGTTACTAGAGCTGGTATTAACAATAAATTTTAGAGTGTAGAAACTGCTTTAATTTAAATAAAGAAGAAGCCTTTATTTGTCACATATATATATTACAGTACATGTAAATGTACTATAATGTACAATATATGTGACAGTAAATGTGACCCGATCATTTGTATTATGTGCACTCTTAGAATAAAATTTTCTTTAAGGCTTTGTTGTATAATTAAGGGTTCTTTTCTACTACTCTGATAAGGAACCACATAGGATTTTAAGGAGTCACCCAGAAGGACAACAGCAGAGCCCTTAAGGTTTCTAAATCATCTAAGAGTGTATCATGTACACCTTTTAGTGCCTAAAGTTATGTCTTGGAATGTTCATGATGTTTTCTGTCTGTAAAAGGGTGTAAATATGTGTGTGTCGTGTTCATTTTTTTTTTTTTGGTGTCTGCAAATATCATAAGCAAAATACCACCCAAATTCTTGTGCAATGGTGAATTAATGTGGAATTGTTCACATATTGAGACCTTGGTTAAACATTTTTACATAAAGACCCATTTGTGGTAGGCAGCTGAACACTGTAGGCTTAAAACCATTTATATTACATTAGCAAAATGTATTGAATACTAATTTTCTCATCATTTTCACACAGCAGGCCTCGTTTCTCAAGCTGGATATGAAAATATTTATTTGTAAATCTCTCACAGGAGCAATTTACACAATAAATGGGGTATTCATGAAAACTGAGTTAGTTTGGGGGGGAACACATTCATATCCTACAAGAGCTGATGAGTTCGTATACATTTATGTATAAGGAGACTCCTGAATGTAAACCTGGAGTGACTGGCTTCAAATTGTATAAATTGATGTGTTATTTGAAAGAAAGCAATCCACAATAAATCCATAACTTAAGACAAACAAGACTAGTCATCCAATATAGGATAAACGTAATAGCAACCTATAAAATGAGGAAGAGTTAGTGTGCGTCTGTTGTAGCAGACAGACACACTGCAATGGTTGAGCTACATTATTTACAAAATTTTGTGCACACTTCATTTAGAAGGTGCTCTTTCATGTTGTTGTTTTCAACTAGGTCACTTATTGCTGATTGGTATTTCTCAACATACACTTCTAGTACAAAGAAAATCTGCATTACCAAAACATTTTCAAATCTGGTGGGAATTTTTAGTATGATTTGTCCTACAAAAACCCTTACACACAACTTTGATGTTTGATAAATTAGATTGATAAATGAGGCCCAATGAAAACTGGACAACACACAGGATTTTGAATAACAGAAAAGCCATTTTAAATTTCTGCTGTATCTAAATTCATTTTTTATCATTTTATTAAGCATTTATCAAGTGTGTTTATATATATATATATTGAGGGCCATGTAATAACAACTTACGTAATATTAAGTTAAATGATATATGATGGACAAATGTGACATTTAGAAATTGTGATAAATACTGGAATAAATCTGTTAAGTAGTCAACAGGAAAGCAGCTGCATGTGTTTACTACATTCATTGTTGTTCTGTGTTAATGTCTTACTGTAAGTGTATGTGTAGATGTAAATCCATGCAGGGACTCTGAGCAGAATGAGATTGTATAGGGTTGATGTAAATGTTGATGTTGTCACCTCATGAAAGTAACGAAAGAACTTCGAGTTTGAACAGTGTTTGGGGTTGTTTAAATAAATCAAATGGATCACTTGCTCAGACATTTTCAGGTAGTACACAGAAGCTTTTCTTTTTTTTAAAAGTAAATTCATTTTCTACTAATTACCATTCCTCTCTTGCAAAACATTGGGTGTAGTTGGTTTATCGTTACGCAGTTTTGCATGTCTAGCATTGTCTATTTCCGTATTACACGTGGCATAACTCAAAGACATACCAACATTGTGCATTCAGTGTATTTAAAAAAAATAAATACAAAATTGTTACATTAAATGTCTGCGTGTGTAACTAGATGCTTTTTACATGATGTTGTAATTGTTGATTTATTTGCTTTCAAATTAACGGTCCCCATTAATACAACTTGTTTAAGGACATCATCATGTTTCTGTTGAATATGCCCATGAAATCACCAAAATAAAGAAATAATAACAATGTATTTCAACTACATTTTATTTTCCATAACAACAAGAACAGGACCATAACATCTTTGTCAAACTTTTGTTATTATTACCTCACATCAGCTTAATAACCCAGCCATTGTGATTGGAAAGGACTGATCCCTTTAAGCAGATGAAACGTAGCCGTCCTCCTACAACTCCACCATGTCCAATCAGCTCCAGCAGCTCAACATTCCACCCTTGAAACCAGGCCATGCATTAGCCTAATCCAAAGAACGAAGTAAGCCCACGTATTTCTCACCATTCCCCAAAGCTTTGGGAAAGCAGAGCAGCAACATGCCAAGGATTCGACAGAGAAAAGAAAAGAAAGTTGCACCTGTAATGCAAGATTTCCACTGTAGAGCTGTTACACAACAGTATAATGAGCTATTTCTGATACCGAAATTAATTAGTTAATTATTATTTTTTTATTTCTTAGTAACTAGACAGAGCACTGGCCCATTTCAAAGCATGGAAAATTCTAGATCGTCTTTGAGTAGCATAACTGAACAGTGTATTATTAACTGACTTAAAGGTAAAATATGCACAGGATCAAAGCCTTCATTTTAGCAATAACTGATTGTAACCATGATCAATAAGAAATGTCTGACAGCTGTAGTTGAAACATGTAAGATCATATCCGCTAAAGGCAAAAACAAAAGTCAGGTGATTGAGTAACTGTAGGACTGTATTGCATTTATAGTGAGTTTCTTAAGTCTATAAAGCCTAGAACATTTTGGTGAACACATACATATACATCCAGGAAACAGAGCCAACTGAAGTAAAAAGCAAGATAATATATCTATTTAGATATATATCTCATGTCTACTATTAAACAGCTGAGGTTAATGTTTGAGATGTAAGAGATGGTGCCTAATGTGTCCAACCAAATGCATACCACCTCCTTGTGAATGCCCAGAAATGAGCCAAAGAGCAGTGTTAACTAAAGTTTTTTCCATGATGAAAAAGAAACCATAAGTAAATCTAAATCTTCCATTGTATTCAAAATCTAAGACAAAATGTTAGGACATTTTCCTCAACAAATAAAAACAAGATGAAAATATCAGTAATGGTTGATTTGACAAAAGGTAATCCCTACTCCAACACCACCATCACTATCACCAGAAACCTCCCACCATGTGTTTGAACATGGAAATAAACTGATACACTTGGTTAGTGGGCAGACAAGACAAGATGTGGTCATGCGTACTGCTCTGTAAATGACTCTTCTGATTGGTGCAATACAATCCGGTGTTCCCTTCAAGATGAAATGAGAAATTAATGCATATACCTTTTGGAAAACCTAAAAAGTAAATTTGGGGGGTGGAATGGGAGAAACTGAAAAAAAAAAAAACGTTTTTATTGGCTAAACTACTTAGTTGTAGTTGGCTAAAATTGTAGTTTTTCATCAATTAAAACTAGCAAAAAAAACCCAACAACAATTGACTAAATATGATTAAAAAGTGTTTTGTTTTGTCAATAGAAAAAGATTCAAACAAATACAAATTAACTGGCAAAATTAAAACTACCAGTGGCTCATGAGAGTTTGCCTGGATTGACCTTCAGATTTTAAGAGGATTGATTATGCGAGAGGGATTGCTAACCTGAGCCTAATTGCTTTCTCATTACCTTATCTTTACCCAAAATTCTTGTTATTATAAACAAATAAAGCAAATAAATGCATGATAGATGCTTACATAATGTATCTGAATTGAAAGTAGAGGACATGCATTGTCATACAATGGTTCAAAGGAGCTTGTATAGTTGTGCAATAGGAATTCAGATGGTTGGTCATGACTCTGCGGTATTAAATTAAACAATACACATACACACACAGATGGTCCTCTTGAGCAGGAGTGCTGGAGTGGCATAGGAGTTTAGCTGTGTAAACAGGAAATAAGCAGTGTACAGTCTCAGGAGAAAGCGGTGTGAAAGTTATGGTTTCTTCTCCTTCAGTTTGTCCTGTATCTTCTTTGGCTCATCAAACTGTATCAACCTCAAAATGTCTTTGTTGTCCATCACTCCCTGAATGAACTCGCCCTCTGCGATCTTATCTGCAAAGCCATTGAGACATTGTGAGAACATGATATTTTCGTTTCTTGCTAATATTCCCCAAAACAATATCTCTCTCAAGTCGTTTGAAAAGTCTTCTTGAAATTTTTTTGAAAGTGAAACACTTTGTTGCAAACTTGTTAACAGGGTTTAATGCTTCTCCCAGAGGGAAAAAAATATATATAATTTACCGTAATGTATTTTTTTTTTCAGTCCTTCAGTCCTACAATATATTTTTTTATTTGGCCATACAAATTGTAATTACCATTTTCTTTCTTTTGGAAAAAGCTCCATATTTTGTCTGCTCTCTTTTCTGGTGTGTTCTCATCCTCTGGAAGTTTTGTCTGGTCTTCAACAGGAATCATATTGAAAATTGCCTAGATTTAGGCAGAATCAAGAATGAACATAACTATTATTCAAAATAAATTAATTAATATATGCATTAACTCAACCTAGATGCTAAAGACTTAAGTGTGTAAGAGGCATAATCCATTATACGATCATTCAAAAATGTAGCGAACATGAACAATAGTAATAGTAATAGTAAATGTATAAAGTAAAACATATTTATACACTGTAGTCAGCGTAGACTAAAGTAAAATCCATCTATACTATGTACACACATACACACCTTTACAATTTCCTGAACTTCATTTATGCTGATGGTTCCATTGCCATCAACATCATACAGAGCAAAAGCCCACTCGAGCTTGTGCATAGTTTTGCCTGAGGAGGTTAAATGCAGTGCAATTATGTACTCCTTAAAGTCCAGCATGCCATCAGCATTGAGGTCAAAGCTACGGAAAACGTGGCGTGCGTACGCGGTGGGGTCGGCGTCAGGAAAGAAGCTGGCATAGATACCCTCAAACTGCTCTTTAGTAATGCGCCCACTAGGACACTCTTTCAGGAAGGTAGTGTACCAGGCGCTGAGCTCAGCCTCACTGTATTTGGTGTTCATTTTTAGATCCTCCAGAATCTCCTTGGACAAAGCGCTGCTCTTGCTGTTTCCCATGTTGTATTTTAAACTTAAATCACCCTTTCTCTTTCTCCTGCTTTTGCTTTCTAGTATCAGTTCTCTGGTGGTTCTGGCTGAATACCCAACTAGCTCTATGTGTAAATCTTCTTGGCTTGCTCTATCTGACAACTCCAACTCAGCTACATGCTTGATGGGATTATGGGTATCTGTTTTTATACCCAGGCAGGCTCTCTGACAGATTACTTAGCTACGTCACACAACTCTGACATCTTAAATGGCAGAACAATTGTTTACCACAGTGTATCATCAGCTTTTCCCCCAGTGTTACCCAATTCATTTTCAACACTGGTGAATATAGTTCATAATTGGACTCATAACTGAAGCCATCTTATGAAGCCATTGTTTCTGTTATTTACCACTGTTCAGCGCCACAGTTATTCCCATCATTTGGTTTTAGTTGGGGTTAGAGTTACAGCAGTCCAGCAGTGTTTCATTTAATTTATCTAATCTGTGAAGCAATGATTTCCTTGAAATTATATTTGTGAGATTGTGTTAAGCCATACAATATGCGTTGGTTTAAACCTGTGATATAGCACAGATTTATTAAAGGCTGTTTAGAAAAGATGCACTGGCAACCGGCAAATTGAGGCAGGGCTATATCCATATTTGGAAAAATATTTTGCAGAATGCTTGAAATTATTATTATTATTTATTGTTGGATGCATGGAAAGCAGATAAATGTCAGTACGTAGACACTATGTGTCTCTATGTTTGTATGCAACAGCAAGCAGGGGCCCCCTCCAAGCCCTCCAAGGGGGCCTATCCCTAATTATAATCACGGTGGACAGAAAAGTTAAGCAAGGGTAGAAAAATATCAATTATCTGTAATTGGATTAAAGTAACATAATGTTAAGTGTAATATTAAGGCAATAATAATGAAAAAGAATATTACATTCTACAACCCCAATTCCAAAAAAGTTGGGACGCTGTGTAAAATGTAAATAAATGTACATAAAAACAGAATGCAATGATTTGCAAATCTCATGAACCCATATGTTATTCACAATAGAGCATAGAAAACACCAAATGTTTCAACTGAGTAAATATAACATTGTAAGAAAAAATTTTCAATAATGTTGAATTTTATGGCCGAAATCTCAAAAATGTTTGTATAGGAGCAACAATAGGCTGGAACAGTAAGTGTTACTAAAAAGATACAGCTATAGAACCTTAGAGATAAATTGCTTCTGGCATTGGGGGGATTTAAACAATGCCCTCTGACCAGACATCTGATAGGGTGAAATGATGTTGCTTGAGTAAAAGGTGTACCAGTTGATTGCATGACCTTGTCCTATGCAATCCTTTCATTCATCACCAAGTGTGTGATGTGAAACAGATGAGCATGTGACATGTTGGCTACCAATATTGCCTTCACGTCAGAGAGAAGTGTATTGCCCTGCCAACCAGCTTAAAGCTGAAAGCAAATCTGCCAGAAAGTCAAACTCCCAGTGCTTTCTCTTTTCACTAATTAAATAAATGCTATTTACTTAATACATTTCCTACTATACAGTTCTTATACATAATTTTAACTCTTGGATGAATATTGCTACACTAGATTGGGCACCCTGTTCTATGGTAGTTATTTAAATAAAGTGAACAGAATATATATTCTATTATAATATTTTATATTATATATATATATATATATATATATATATATATAAACTTTATATATATATATAAACTTTGCTGCCATAGGCTTCCTTTATTTAGTGTGTATTCATGCTGTATATTGATCTACTGTCTACATTGCCTATAGAAAATAATTATACCCCTTATAGACACTTTTTTTATCTTACAGTCTGAAATTAAAACCCATTAAAAATATATTTTTTTTGTTCCAGCTTTTTTTTACACGTTCTGCCTTACAGCATTCATGTAAATTTAAAAGGCAATAGTTTGGAAATGTAAAAAAACTAAAGATAACTAGAATAACAGAGTTGGAAAAGTGATCAGTCCCATGATTTAATACTTCGTAGAGCCACCTTTCACTTAATCACAGCCATTAGTCTGTTTCGATATGTCTCTATTAGTTTTCCACACTTAGATTGGGGAATTGCCCATTATTCCTTGCAGAATTGTTCGAGTTCAGTCAAATTTCACAGTGAGTGGCGTTAGAAAGCTGTCTTCAAGTCTATCCACAGATTTTCAATTGGATTTTGGTCAGGGCTCTGACTTGGCCACTCAAGGACATTCACCTTCCTATCCTTAAGCCACTGCATAGTTATTTTGGTGGTGTGTTTAGGGTCGTTGTCGTGCTGGAAGGTGAACCGCCTGCCCATCTTCAGCTGTTTAGCAGAGGGCTGCAAGTTTTCCTCAAGAATTTGGGTGTACAAGGCAGGATCCGTTTTCTGTTCAATCCTGACCAATTGCCCAGTCCCAGCTGAAGAGAAACACCCCACAACACAATGTTTCCACCACCATGCTTCACAGTAGGTATAGTGTGTTTTGAGTGGTGTGCTGTGTTTGGTTTTCGCCAAACATAATGCTTGCAGTTCAGTTCAAAAAGTTAAATCTTACTCTTATCTGACCATAAAACCTTTTGCCACATGGCATTAGAATCTTCCAAGTGTTGTTTTGCAAAACGCTAATGAGACTCTGTGTGGCCCTTTTTCAGAAGAGGCTTCTTTCTTGCCACCCTACCATTCAGGCCTGCTTTGTGTAAAGCTTGTTAGATTATTGTCACATGCTCAGGCCGACCAATCTCAGCCGGAAGAACTTGTAAGTCCTTCAAAGTTGCCATTGGCCTCTTGGTAGCTTCCCTGATCAATATCCTCCTGGTTCAGTCATTCCGATCTAGGCAAGGTGTTTCACTTCTTAATAATGCTCTGAACAGTGCTCAGAAAGATAGTTAAAGCCTTAGAAATCATTTTATATCCTTCTCCTAACTTTGTCCCGGAGTCCTTCTGAAAGCACCTTTCCAACCATGTTGGAATTGTGTATTCTTTGTGTTGCCATGCACTACTAGTAATGGAATCATCACGGAACAGCCGGTTTTCTTATGAAGTAATCAAAACCACTGCAGTTGATGTCAGGTGAGAGGCAGTTAGCATGGTGTATGATCTGGGAAGTGACTGGTAGTACCTGAGCAAGTTTATAATGGTTATTCTAACTGGCTGGTCACTTATCCAAACCAGGTATTTCACTAATTAAATTTTGATGATTGTTCAGAATTTTTTTAAAATGTATTTTTCACTTACATGTCAAGGGTTAGAATGTGTAAATACAGCTGGCAAAAGTTAGATTTAATTTATTTTAATTTCCAGAGTGTAATGTGACAAAAGGTAAGTATTTTGACAGGGTATGTTTTTCCATAGGCACTGTAATGTATGCACATATTAGTCTCTACTTAATGTTTAACAGAATTATCTAATTTCTTTTTTTAATCTTTATCACTACATCCTATTAAAATTCAATAATTCAAAGAATGGCACAGAATGCACAAGTCCCAAGCTGAATGCTAGGAAGAGCCATGCACCAGATTGGGGAGTAATCTGACTGATAATCTTTTATATCACTGTGCTGAAAAATACTATGGCTTTAGATAGAACATGATATAACCTGAGTGCTTACATGTACTTTTTTTTGCCATGAACAGTAAGTGATTTTAACAGAAGGGTGGGTGGATACAAAAAGGGAGAACTATATGCAGAATAAAAGAGCTCACAAAGAGGATGAGAGAGTTTGAAAAAGATGCTGATGCTTTGGCTCTGCAAAATACTTGCTATGCTGAATATCTCATCTAAAAAGCATCTACAAAGACACACGTTTGAAGAGAGGAATCATTCAGTTACAGGACATATGAGATTAATTGACTCAAGCCAGAAAGAAGCCATGAAACTTCAAAACGGTCCAAGAGCCACACTGGCCTTCACCTTAAACTGCGTGGCCTTCACTTTGGCTGTGTCTGCTGTAACAACCAGCTACTGGTGTTCTGGGACCAGGAAGGTAGTGAAGCCCTTGTGCACAGGCCCAGAAAAAGTCAAGCAGAACTACTGCATCCACTTCAATAGCTCTGATGTGAACAACACACGTCTGGTGCAGTACATTTACGAGACTGGAGAAGAAAAGTTCATACTGAAAAAATTCCACACAGGTGTTTGGTTCACATGTGAACAGGCTGTTGATCTATTAGGTAAGTATGAGATCTTAGGTTCTTGTACAGTTTTAGTTGGTGTATAGAGTACATGTGAAATGAAGTTACTGGGAACACTGACCATATGATGCATTTTATTTTGAAGTGTATCTATAATATAAAAATTATTTTCTGAACAAAATGTATTTGTTTACAGGATTTACATGTAGAGCGTTTTTTGAGATTGCACCCAATCATGAAAGAGGTGAGTAAGTAACAGGTGTCATTTATATCAAATAATAGTGCAAATCTATCATTTTATAACAAACCAGGATTTAAGGGGGAATTGAACTTCCCTACCTACTTATTGGTTCCTCTAAAAAATATTATTTTTTATATAATGCATATACTTTCGAGAATTACATTCATTAAATTTTAAGACTTTTTTTTTTGCAGTCTTGTAAACAGCAGCTAGATCTATACCCTAGCTATAATTATTTTATTTTTTTTAAATTAAGGTCCTCAGTTTATGCAGACCACTTCTCCTGTGTGTAATTATAAAATCTAAAAAGTCTGTATAACTTTTGTCACTATGGGTATAGAATTGATTATGCTGTCAATGTCAAATCTTATAATCTATGCCTAAAAACATATATTAGCATTTCAAAAAAGGCAATGCAATTTTTTTTTTTGGTCAACTTCAGTTTTCACTCTGAAATTCATACTATCCTTTTCCTCCAATCTACTGTTCTTGCTTAAAAAAGTAAAAGCAAGCAAGCTGAAGAAGGCTATGATCATTTGTAAAAGCCTAATGTTACGTTGCTGAAATCATCAAATTTCCATCCTCTCTCTCTTCCAGGAGTGTTATGGCTGTGTATTATTGGTGAATGTTTGTACATCATTTTGCTGTTTGTTGGAGTCTCACTCATGGCAGTGGAGATGCGTCACTGCTGTAACACAATGAACCGACTCAAGCTGAATGCCTTTGCAGCCGTGTTCACTGCACTTTCAGGTAACAGCCCACACTAAGAGTAAATAACAACTACGAGTCACATACTTGAGTATTAAGATAGCACCATTGCATACACCAGATTGAGCAACCAACCCAATTGGAGCAGAGATACTAATTATAAACAAAAAGGCTCACACACCATATCTGTAATACTTTACAGTGTGGCAATTTGAATAATGGTATATTATGGTAGAACGTTTACTTAATCACATGTCAATTATGTAATTGTTACAAAATATAAGGGAGTAATTGTAGCAGTAACATGAGAGTAAAAGATTTGGGGGCGGGGGGGCTGAGTTGACTATCCATACATTGCACATTAATTCTTATTTAATTAATAAATTATTTACAGATTATTTGACTTTATTTCTGATATAAATGTTGTGACATCTTTTGGGGATACATATCAAACAAATTAATTGCATAAATCTCACTCAATATTGCTCAAAAACTATGATATATGATTTAATTATTAGAGGCATTAACTAATAACCCCCCATACAATAAATTAAGCAGCTCTATTGAAGTGTTGTTCCTCAGCTATTTTAATAACCTGTTCCATTTTAACAGCATTTCTAAAAAAATAAAAAATAAGGAAATAAATAAAAACAGCCATCTGGCATGTGTCATCCCTGAAGCATTGCTGATCATATTCCATTTCATCAAGCACCTTAAAAAATCAGGGCCAGGGTTAAGCAGAGGCAGCCTGGCTGGAGTTTGGCTGCATCTTTAACACAGACACTCACAGAGACTGCAGCACTGCACACATGGCAGGCAGGAGATCCTCTGACTGGAACTAAAGGGAGGGGATTATGCAATGCCCCCTGGTCCAGCTGCTCCACATGCTAGCCTGTTAGCCTGACTAACACTGAGCACCTACTGATGCAGCACAGAATGAGCAGCACAGCTATGGATATGGATTTAAAAAAAAAGATATTCATTAAACCAATGCATGACAACATGGGGAATAAATATGATTTACATAAAAGCACATAATTAAACAAGATGTTGAGGCAGGAAGTTCACATGAAGAAAGCTTTAAATAAGGGAGCAATTTTGGTTTAAACCTGCTGTCTGAGCTAAAGATGCAGGGATTTCATTGTTTGGGCTGTAATCAGATTGGAGTGGGGGCAGTGATTTTAGCAGAGATCTACTTTTCTCCCTCCCACTATAATTTGTATCATTGCTAAATGAATCAAGTGAATCTTAATCAAATCAAATACTCATTTGACACTGTTAGAGACTAGTTTTTCTCTAACACTGAACAACACTGCACCCTTGTGGTCTGCACTATGATCACCATAAACACTGCAGTATATTGCCTGTGTTTTTGTTTCACAGGTCTTATAGGCATGGTAGCACATATGATGTTCACTACAGCCTTTCAGCTTGCAGTCCTTATGGGTCCAGAGGACTGGAAACCCAAAACCTGGGACTACAGCTGGTCCTATCTGTGAGTAAAATCAGTTTATGAGAAGGATGCTGGTTCATAATTGTTAAATTTCTTAATGTATGCATGACTCTAAATTCAAATTGATAATTGCTTAGTGGTCATTTAAAAACAAAAAACAAACAAAAAAAAAAACAAAGTCTAGCAAATCCAAAACAAATAATGTAAAAAAAATCCTTATAAAAGTCACATTGCTTAAAGGCAATGTTCACAGGGCTACACCAACACAAATCATCTATGACAATGGAGGTAAACATGCATAAACATTCAAGGTACATTTAAACAAATGTTAACTGCTTTTGTCAATTTGAAGTCAAGTTAACTTAACACCTGAATCATGTGACATATGTTTGTTGACAATGTTTTAGGATATTTCCCAGGCTTATTTATATGAGAACACTCAACTCACAGTGGATAAAAGCATTGTAAAAACCCATTTCCACCATTAGGGCAATAATTAACTCTCATCCAAAAACAAACTCAAGCATCTTCAGTTTGCCAGACACTACTGGAACTTCAAATGGTATCTATGAAACGAAAATAGAGCTTTTTGGCAATAAACTCCAATGGTGGTTTTGGTGCACACAGAGATGTATCCACATGGAAAAGTACCTCATGCCCACAGTTAAATATGGCTCTTTAATGTTTTGTTGTGTTGCACACCTATATTTCATACATACACACACTAATTATATATATATATATATATATATATATATATATATATATATATATATATATACACCGATGATGCTTTTGCAATTGTTTGATATCCATGGGAGCATTTTTGGGCTTTTTTTTTTTAAACAAAAAGCTTAAAAAAAAATAAAGACAAAAATTTTCACAGCCTTCTTTGCTCTTAATTACCAAGAGTGCCAATATTAGTGGAGAGCACTAATTTTATATGTGTGTGAGAAATAAAGGTTAACAACAGGGTTTGGGCGTGATTGAGGTGCTTTGGGGAAAACAGCTTCAAGCAGGACTCAAAACAAGCATTTTCTACACTTTGGATTGATGCGCTGTCCCACTGCACCACTTGGACTGGCTACAGGTGAGGCAGGCATAGCTACCACACAGAGGCAGGAAAAAACTATCTTTTTTTTTTACTAAGCCAGGACAAAATATAAAACTGGGAATAGCCCCCCACTACAGGCTTTAGCTGGACAGTTCTCCATCTCCATCACAAAAACATTTAAAAACATACTTCCAAATAAACCGTTTCCATGCATTTGACCCTCGTTTCATCTAGTAGCCGAGATTTATTTTATGGAAGCTGTGGTAACGTAGTCTATGTAATGGTAAATGTGCACTTATATAGCGCTTTACACTGTGTCTCATTCACACACACACACACACACACACACACACACACACACACACACACACACACACACACACACACTAATGGTAGCAGAGCTGCCATGCAAGGCGCTAGCTTGCCATCGGGAGCAACTTGGGGTTCAGTGTCTTGCCCAAGGACACTTTGAAGAATTGTTCGGACCTAAATAAAAAATCGTCTGGCTACAGCCCCGAAAGGCCAGGTTATGCCTCTGACTCCCACAGCTTAGAAAACTAATGTTTACATTTTTAGCATTCTCTTTATCTTGTATCTTTGACTTGGGTTATTTTCTCCTTCCTGGCCAAATTTAACTTAACTTGCCATAATAGTCTTTTCTGTTGCTTTCATAACTATTATTATTATAAAATAATAAATAAACATTATTATTATTATTATTATTATTATTATTATTATTTATTTTATTTTTTATTTTTTTAATTGCCCTTACCGCATACCATACCATACCAGTCACGCCTCTACAAAGGCGCGACAAAGAGCTGCGTCAAACGCTGGCCTTAAGTATCCTGCAGGCAATCCGGGTTAATTAGCCAGCCTGGAGAATTCTAGACCACTGCTCTCACTGCGCGCCGCTGCCGCCCTCTGCTGGCTGCCGACGGTGTTACGCTGGCGTCTCACATCTTAAGTCCTCTTAATTCCTCAGAAATCTATAAAATAAAATATATATCCCACTAAATTGTTCCAATAAAACATGTATAAGTTGCGATTGCTTAAGCATTCACTCACTCCCGTTACTGCCAAACCCTAAAATAGTACGTTTGAAAAGATTTATGGCACCAGAACACATTTTGTCAGTAGCTGATTTGCCCCCTAGTGGAATAAGTAGTTTGTTTTCCAATTAGGCTTGTCCCATTCAGCAGGCCATAAGTTTGTAACTTTTGATCTACAGTGTCTCTGAAACTCAGCACCAGGTGGTAAAATCAGCATGGCCTGGGGTATAAGCAACTTTTACCAGTGACAGTTATTACAGAAAAGAACTGAATTATACATACAAGATTTTTCTAGTGGTTACCACATTTGCTTCACACCCCTGGGGTTGGGCTTTGAATCCCTACATATTAAATATTAATTAACTGTTTAAAACTGTCATGTTGCCTCTTAAATGAGCCAGACAATGTACATTTGGAAAGATTAATACATTTTGGCAGTCACTACAAGCCTTCTGGTCAACCTCGACCTCTATCTTCTTATTTATTTATTTAATTTTAATAGTCCCTGCTCAGCTTGCATGGTGCCTGGGAAAGAAGAATAACTAAATTCAGTATGGCACAACTTGTGTGGCAATGGAAATAGTGATACTGTGTCAACAAACTGTTATTACAGACACACACACACACACACACACACACACACACACACACACACACCACACACACACACACACACACACACACACACACACACAAACACAAGCTGATTAAAAGTCTTATTTTGTCCTGACATCAAAATTTGCTAAAGCAGTCATTATTACAGTTGACTCTTGTTGGAATAAGCCTTTATAAATATAGGCTTATGTCACTTATGTGTTACCCCCTTTTCATTATTTGGTTAACATTAAACGTGGAAATTATATAACTCCAGAACATATAATAAATGGTAATTTTGTACATTCTCCCTCTCCTCCAGTTTGGCCTGGGCCTCCTTTGCTACCTGTATGGCCTCAGCCGTCACTGCCCTCAACCACTACACCAAAACCATGATCCAGTTCAAGTTCAAGCGGAGGAACATTGAAAACAACCTGGAGCTCCTGGGACTGCATATGCCTGTAGGATTATGGAATACATATCTGAGCTCAGGCTTTGATCCTACAGACCAGCACATTTCCTTTGAAGTGAATGGCACCAGACAACTTTATTCTTCATCCCAAGACACTGCAACACTGCACTCACAGGGTGAAGAGTACTGCTAAGGTCAAGTACACAGTCAATGAAGTCTTGCTTTAAAAAAAAAAAGAAAGCAAGAAAGAAAGAAAGAAAAAGAAAAAGAAAAAAAATTGTAACACGCTATGTGTCATTTTGGTTAGGACTTGAGTACATGGCTCAAGTACACGTAATGGTAATTGTTTAGTATAATTATATCAGAGTACTTTTAATTTCTCTTGAGTATTTTAAATGTCAAATATTAAACTGTAACATTTTTTAATCACAATTACAGAGAACATAATAATAATAATAATAATAATAATAATAATAATAATAATAATAATAATAATAATAATAATAATAATAATAATAATAATAATAATAATAATAATAATGAATTTAACTCCAGAAGACTGTAAGCTAAGAGTGTGCAAATTTTAAATAGTTCCATTTCAAGAGTCAATCACAATAAAACAGTTCAATGCTGAAAGTAAACAATTCAGCTGCCAAATGCTTAGTCAGCAGCAGCAATGTTTTGCAATGACAGTGGAGACAGATGAGCATTCCTGGCCCAATTGATCATGAATCCTCAAAGGAAGCAGCATGATCTTTATCTGCAAATTATACAAGCCATAACCAGTGGAGATACTGGCATTTTACAACTCACCATTCAACCTGCACAAAGATGTACAGGTAAACTTTTAGCTAGTTGAGTTAGATAGACTAGCTAGACCCCAAAAAAATAGAACATTTTGGGATTATTTGTGTCAATTGTGAACATAAAAGCGTAATTTGTCATTTGTTCTTCTCCCTACTTTTACTAAGTGAACTGAATTTTTACTGCAGTAGTATTATTTTTTACTCAAGTCAGTGTTTCATACTCGTTCCACCGCAGTTTTCTCCCCATGTGTCCATCCATCCATCCATCTTCTACCGCTTACTCCTTATTCAGGATCGCGGGGAACCTGGAGCCAATCCCAGGGAGTTCTCCCCATGTGTATCTCAGTTTTTAGACTTTATCTATCTCAGTTATTAGACTTTAAAACCAGTTGCAAACAAAGTTAGATCGTTCTGTTTTTGTATTATATATGTTGCCTAGTGTAAGTAAATGTAAATGGTAAATGTGCACTTATATAGATAGATAGATAGATAGATAGATACTTTATTGATCCCCAAGGGAAAATTCAGGATCCTAGTAGCTCAAAGACATCACACACAATACAGCATACAACGAAATAAAATAAAAAACAAGTAAAATGCTAAAGAAGACTCAGAAGAACAGAGAAATATACCAAATCCACAGACTGGGAATTAAGTGGGTTACACAAGCGGGCTAATATAGTCCTTAGACAGTATGAATAGTAAAACAATCACACAGTGATTCAGTACACACAATGTTGTTGTAAGAGGTTATGTAAGAGCTTTTATCCAAAGCGCTTTACACTGTGTCTCATTCACCCATTCACACACAGAGCTGCCATGCAAGGTGCTAACTTGGAGTTCAGTGTCTTACCCAAGGACACTTCAGCATGTGGAATCACCCGGGCCAGGACTCGAACCGCCAACCCTACAATTAGTGGACAACCCACTCTACCAACTGCGCCACAGGCGAAGCCGAAGTGGATGCTGTGAGACTCTAAAGGTGTTCCCAGAGTTACAATGATAAATACCATGATTACACTGATATATACAAAAGCATGGCTTTGATAATAATAATAGCATAATAACATAATAATAGCTGTAACATAAATGATAGGTTTATATTAATGTGCTTGTTACAACGCGTTGTCA
The DNA here is from genome assembly GCA_012411365.1 of Ameiurus melas. Lineage (NCBI taxonomy): Eukaryota > Metazoa > Chordata > Actinopteri > Siluriformes > Ictaluridae > Ameiurus > Ameiurus melas. The sequence continues at coordinate 30,647,637 of CM022753.1, read as the reverse complement.
TTCCTATAATAAAAGTTCATTTATATCATCTAAGCCTAATTATAAACAGATGTGTTGTTTAACCATGAATGTGTACAATTGTTGATAATGTTTGCTGTAACGAGACATTTAACATTTACTGTATGGAAGGAGTCACACAGTTAATGGGATATGCTATGATACAAACATCTTTCCCATTCTCTGTTTGTTCTGCCCAAGTTCATACTGCTATCTATTCCCGCACAGAAATATGCCCTTAGGTGTTCTTCATGCAAGCTCAGTATGTGGGCAGATGGAAAACATTGTGCCTACTACCTATCAGAACAGACCTATTGTCCCAGATGAGTGGGTCACTGTGACACAGCACACACCACATCTTGAAATTATGGGAGGGAGATATGGGAGAGAGATCCAAGCATATTGCAAAGAGGTCAGATGCACTCTTGAATGTACCCACTCTGTATATGCTCCAAATGTGTTCAGGAAAGTGGAAAGTGTTTCATGGTGGTGTGAAACATTAGACATAAACTCTGATAAACCCCCAATTTTAGAGTTTGCAATGTCTCCCCTTAAAGTGTATCTGGCACCATTACTGTGCACAGGGGTCAGATTAATGGTTTTCTACCGGGAGTGCATAAACTGATCAAAACATTTCCTACAGGCTGGGGAACATATCCTATGAACCAATGGGAGATGCAAACCCAGTATTACTGCCAAAGACATTGATGCAGCCATATATCAAAAAAGCTGTCCACCATTCTGCTCTTGAATTCAAGTAAGCGTTTGTTCCACTGAAATAATAAAATGTGATATAATGTGAATAATTGATTACATATTACATCATGTACTGTCAAATAATTAAAAGAATTTCATTATGTTATATCACAACAAATCCCTACAGCCATTGATTTAAGAATTGAGTGCAAAACAATATACCAATAGACCCAATAATAGACCAATAATGAATACAAAGAGATAAATATAAGAGTATTCCTGCATAATGCTAAAATGTGGGTAACAATTCCTTGTGTATTTCCCATAGCATTTAATTCAAGAAATATTTTGCTTAATGTGATGTTTTTTAACGTTCAAGGTTCTGTCACAATTTCATAATGTCTCTCTAATGTAGCTTATTTAAAATGTACCATGTAAAGTCATTCACTATTTGCAGAGACATTTTTTGCTTATTTTTCCAGCTTTGCACTCAAAGATTGTACAACACGGGTGTTTCGAAAACAAAAAGCTCAAAGATTACTTTGGAAGGAAAGCAACATTTTTGTTAAACTAAATATGGCAGAGAAGTATGATAAAAAAAAATAATAATAATGTGTCAGATTCACTCAATACACTGAGACTTGTTCATTTCCACAGATGTTTTTTTTTTCCCTCTCACAGCTATCAATAATAAAATAGCTTCTCAGGATGAATTTGTTATTTGGTTTCTGATCTGCAGAGCCAGTGATGACTCCACTGGTGACTAAACTCCCATCTACGAGCCAGTGCACTTCTGCAAAACCATGGGATTGGTTGTGACTGGCGACACACTCAAGAGTGGATTTTTAAAAGTTCAGCTCGTTAGTGGATGGAGTCAAAACTGTCAGAATACGAGCTCGGAGAGATGAGAGAAAATAATTTAAGGAGTAAAAATGTATGTGCATATATAAATGCAACACATTTTTTAAAATGTAAAAAAATTAAAATAAAAAAGCAAGAAACATTACAGCAGGTTGCTTAAAAAAACAACCCACAAAACAGCAGTGTTCACAAAACAATAATAATAGTATGATAAAGCATAAAGTTTAAATATTATAAAAACCATAAAAAAACCCAATACAAATAAGTCTTTTTTTTATATAAATATTTCCATTTGCTATACGATTGAATCAAATTCATCCTTTTTTTCCTCTGCTAGTTGATGCATCATTATTCCTGGTATCAGCCATTAGAAGTCTAAACTTTGTACTATTTAACTGACGCATGAATGCAGAAGACATAAAATATGGAATGCATGAGACAAAAAAATATATACTCAATCACTTACTTGCCACAAACCAAAAATTCTACAAGCAAACACATCTCAGTTTGCTAAATTGCAAAGTAAAATTTATAGTGACCCATGAAATAAAATAAAATAATTGCATATATTGTACATATATTGTAAGTACATATTTTGTACAGTATGTTTACTGTAGAAAAAGAGCAGTTACTTACCAATCACAGTCAGCTTTGTTCCTTGGACGAATTCCACCGTGATACATCTTGTATCCTCACCAGTACAAAAACCCTCCCCTAGTTTCCGAAATGTTTGTAGAAGAACTGAAATATCCTCCAGACTTTAGCTTAACTACTGGCTATGTTCAGCATATGCTTCAAATCTAATTACATTAAAGTCCTATATCACAATGTTCTGTTAATAAGCCCAGTCGATAGAAATGTGTTATCGATAACCATTTTTGTCATCCACCTGAGAAATGTGATCATTGTAAAGCAGAAGTGATTGTAAGCAGTGAGCTGGTTATTGTTATGATGTGAATCACTGTGATACACTGCAGAGTCCTCCACCTCCACAGTATTTATTATTAGGTTGTAATCAATTTTAGATGAACTTCTAGATGTAAATTTGTGTGAAGAGAAGCCAGATATGATAATGTTTTAACATGTCTTAACTGGGGTACTCTTCCTGGAATCTGCTTGTACAGTGCAAGTTACCGCTTGCATCATCATCTCTTACAACATTGCACACAATGTGGCAAAATTTACTGTATGTGACACAGGTGTTGGGGTGACAACCTTCTGGTATTTAACATCTATGAAGAAAAAGTACAAAATGTCACCACAACAACACCAACAAGAAATGGAGAGTGCCTGTAATAAAGTGAATACAGAATGGCATTTCAGAGTTCTGTACAGGATAAAATGAAGATGAACACCTGACGCCTTGCAAGCATGATGCTAATGTATGTAGGTCCAAATATTTCAAACACAAACACAGACATGGAGTGAGAGGAAGATGGAGACAAAATTATATATATGGTGGGGGTGGAACAGCTGTAGTGACGCTTTCAGATAACCAATCACATCATTTAGCAAAAACCAATCACACAGGATTTTACAAATAGTGTCAGAGGGCTTAAGCAACACAATATCTGAAGAAGTGCAGGATGTTCAGACATTCTTAATAGAACTGAATGCAATTTTTAATCAATCGTACCCATTTGGTTAGTGAGACTTGGACTTTGTACTAATCCTGTACATACACTATTTAAAAAAATTCTATGTACCTTGCACTTGCAACATAATACTAAAGTACTTAAAATAATGTTATCATGTTCTGATTGACAGCAATGATATAATTTTCATAAAGCTGAAATGACACAGTTGGCAGCAGCAGGTGTATACTGACTGAGAGAGGAGGTGTTCATCCTAATTATGGGACTGAGACATCTCTTGGAAAAATTTCCACACCAGTGCATCTCTTTCTGCGTTCTCACCACTTCTACAATAAACGTAATCTACTGAAATTTGGTATAAACATTTTACATTTACTGTACGACGTACACTTAAATACTCAAAATATTGCAAATTTAATTTCCAGTCCAATTAAGTTGATTACTGTGCTTGTATACATGCACTACAAGTGTTCACTGATTTCAACTGTCACAGCTTGTGCCATCTTTTTCTTCTTCAGATTCAAGCATTTGTATGTCACCTTTTATCATAATAAATCACTTCTATGTGTCTTCTGAACACTTACAAAATAATACTAAAATATTTCAAATCATCATGTTCTGACTGGGGCGCACGGTGACTTCACCTCACACCTCCAGGGTCCGGGGTTTAGAAGGCAAGAGTGTGCGGAGTTTGCATGTTCTCCCCGTGCTGCAGGTTTTTCCTCCGGGTACTCCGGTTTCCTCCCCCAGTCCAAAGACATGCATGGTAGGTTGATTGCCGTGTCTAAAGTGCCCGTAGTGTATGAATGGGTGTGTGAGTGTGTATGTGCCCTGCGATGGACTGGCACCCTGTCCAGGGTGTACCCCGCCTTGTGCTCAATGCTTCCTGGGATAGGCTCCAGGTCCCCGCGACCCTGAAGAAGGAATAAGCGGTAGAAGATGGATGGATGGATGGATGGATGTTCTGACTGACAGAAATGACACAATTTGCATAAGCTGAAATGACACTGTCAGAGGTAGCAGGTGTATCCTGGCTGAGAGAGGAGGTGCCGATACTTATTATGGGACTGAGACATCCCTTGGGGAAATTTCCACATCAGTGTATCGCTCTAGATTCTTTCACTGCTTCTTAATGCTGCTTTACTCAAATTCATATCGTGGATCAAAACATTTAAATTGGTGTTCTATAACTGTCTAAAATTATTTGATTAAAATGTTTCATGTGTATTGTTTAAGTTCAAATTTACCCTGATATTCCTTTGTTAAATAGAACCTCTGCATTAATGTGTTACGTAAAATATGTTACAGCTGGATTAACACTATTGGCAAAAAGCTCATTGTAATATCTTGTAGTTTGGTTTAATTGCTCAGATTATCAGCGGTTGACTTTTTCAAGTAATTTCTGTACTTTTTTAAATTATTTATTTATTTTTATTTGGGAACATGTCCTTCATGGCCATCCTCAGCATCTCTACTCAGTCTGACTGTCAGGTATGTCAGTACTAATAAAATACCAGCAGGTACCACATTTGTGTGAAATTAACTTGAGACTTATTAGGTCTTAGCCTAAAGATCATTCACAGAGATATATACTATAAATTCACCTTCTTTATCAAACTTACTTGGACAGTAATCACTGACTCAAGCCTCTAGTCAATATTTAATCATATTGATGTATGAGGCTGAGTAAATTAATGAGTTTATGAGGCTGATAAAGCATTTTCTTTCCCTCTGTCTCTTCCTAATGTTATTCTTTATTCATCACTACTCAGTAATGACTCAACTGGTGACCAAGGACCTGACCTCCTCAGCAACAAACTAGCGCACCTCGGCAACACTCAACTGGCTCAAATGCTGAAAAAATAAAAAACACACAAAATAATGAACACATATAATGAGTAAAATTTTGCACTGAAACATATAAGGACATAATATAAAATTTATTAATTTGGACTCAATATTTTTTCTTCCTCAATTGATGCATTTTTTCAAGACAACAACTTCATTTAAAGTGATCAACACCCCTGAACTATTTGGTATCATATTACAGATCCTCTGAACAAGGTCAGAAGATCTTACACTCTTCCATGCAGAACATTTCAAGATCATTTATATTCGTAGGTTTGCGCTTGTGGTCTGATCTCTGGGATTCGGACCACAGATTTTTAATAGAAAAAAAAAGTTTAAGTTTATCTTATTGAAGGGTCTGCTAAGAACTGGTAAAACCAAACTGACAGAAAGCACACAAATCACATAGGGAAACAAAAACGGTAGAGAATGGTGGTTGTTGTCTACCACTCAGAAATGTATGGCAGATTATGGAACAAAAAAGATTTTACCTTACAAGTGTGAGATTTTGATCGTTATAATAATTATTGTTAGTTTGTGCTTGGGAATCGATTCACTGATTCATTTAAAAGAAACAGAATCAACATCATTACAGGAGTGACCCTAAAACCACATAGTCGAGAAAAACACAAAGGTGGCTTTTATTGAATACTGATCTCACACACAAATATATTTACACTAAAGGAATAACGAGTAAGACTGTTGAGTGGTAGTGTGTGGTTGCTGAATGTCTGGCTTGGTTTGACAAGTTACCAGCTCCCAAAACACAGGCCGAGCTGATCAAACTGGTAGACCTTCTTTGCCAGTTTTAAAAAAAATTAACAGCTTTTTTTTCTTTACTTTGTAACAAATATTTTTTTTTTAGGATAAACCCCTTGAGATGCTTCATCTCATTATCAAGGGGGTCCCAATGCACAAAAGGTAAATAACATAACACAAGAAAAAAAACAACAACATCAACAACAACAACAACAACAACAAAACAATCATCATATTCAAACCAACAAACACACAACTACACAATTAACACATAACATATGAATGTTTGCCTAGCATTAATACATATAAACATAAATATATAATCTAAAGCAAGTACAACAGGTTTCAAAACAAAGAAACAAACCATTTTTAAACATATAAGAAGTCAAAGATTGTACATTTAAAGGTAGAATGCTTTCTTCCCAAAAACTTTCTTGACTAAAGGAGCAAGAAAAAATATGATGAGGAATATGATATCAGATACTGTTGCAAGTAATTATGGTAGTTAAAATGTACACATTTAAAAACTTTGATTGAGCAACTGACAACAAACTGCACAATAAATGAGGTTCTAATTGCCTTATTGTGTTACTTGTTGATTTTTTAAATAGCTTGTCTATGATCTAGCATTAGGAGTGGCAATTCAGCAGGAGTCAGATAAAGATAAACAGGTAAACAGCTAAAGACTGATAAAAACAGATAAACAGCTAAAGACCCACCTCTTCTGTTAGCACGTAACTAACCCCTAAAATGCCAATCCAACATTATCTTGAAAAAAACAACCAAAAAAAGACCTTACTCTGGCTCTTACACCTCTACTCTGCACAATTTGCTTCTCTAGAACTCAATTAAAAACCTTGAATGGTAGCACTACGTGTATTGTCCTCCGCATGATATATCACTTTGCTTGTATTTCCTCATTTGTAAGGGATAAAAAGCGTCTGCAAAATGTGTACATGTAAATGTAAATGCATAATCCTGCAAATGAAGGCACAAATCTAAAATTGTTGAGAAAGCAACTGATCTGATGGTTGTGAGTTCAAATCCCAGCACCACCAAGCTACCGTTATTAGGTCATTGAGCAAGACGCTTAACCCTTACCTGCTCATTTATATCCTGTCTCAGTTGTAAGTCAGTTTAGATATACATTTACCTTGGGGGGGGCACACTTTCAGGGTCCGGGGTTTGATTCCCGCCAGGGCCATGTGTGTGCTGAGTTTGCATGTTCTCCCCATGATGCAGGGGTTTCCTCCGGGTGCTCAGGTTTCCTCCCCCAGTCCAAAGACATACATGGTAGGTTGATTGGCGTGTCTAAATTGTCCGTAGTGTATGAATGGGTGTGTGAGTGTGTATGTGATTGTGCCCTGCGATGGACTGATACCCTGTCCAGGATGTACCCCGCCTTGTGCCTGATGATTCCTGGGATAGGCTCCAGGTTCCCCGTGACCCTGAAAAGGAGTAAGGAGTAAGGATGGATGGATGGATGGATTTACCTTTGGCTTATGCAGAGCGACTTCCATATGTGCTTTAAAGTCTCCATCTATAAATTCATCCTGATACTGGTTCACTAGGTCACGGACAAAGAGAGTCTAGAAAAAATGCACCAGAGAAATGAGAAAATGTAAATATATGATTCGTTCCTTCAGTAACTGCTTTATTATGGTGAGGGTTGGGGTGGGTCCTGAGCACTAGATGCAAGGCAGAAATTTAGCATAGCCTATCCACCTACTAGCCTGTTTTTGGCAAGTGGAAGGAAACTGAAAAAACCCCAGAGAAACCCCTGCGGACATGAGGAGAATATGTGAAACTCTACACAAACAGTAACTCAAGCTCAGGATTAAACCAGAGACCTTGGAGGATGTAGCGCTACCCACTGTCTAGACTACATGTGATGTATACATTGTATTTCTGTAGTATACAATATGTATTAATGTATTTTATTATATTTAAAAGCAAATGTGTCTGGCTTGTAGAAATGTAAGGGTTTGGATCAGTATATTAATGTGTGTATAAGAATATTGTTTAGAGGATTTTTCCCTAACGTTAAGGGACTGTCCTGCAAACCATCCAATATTAGTGCAAGGTTCAATTTATTTAAAAGTTCAGGGAACATTAGGGGATTATTCTCTGAAGTATAATGCACAACAGAACAAGAATTTTATGTGCCTTATTTCTGTAAACAAAACTTTCCTAGAAACCCAAAATTTCCAGAAACTTTCTGGGTAACAAAAATTGTTATGTATTATTATTATTATTATTATTATTATTATTATTATTATTATTATTATTATTATTATTATTATTATTATTATTCATTCATTCATTTCTGTTCCACTTATCCTACACAGGGTTGTGGAGAGCCTGGAGTCTATCACAGGAGATTCGGGGCACAAGCCAGAATCAGACAGGGTGCCAACCCATCAACCCATCACAATTGCATGCACACTCACACACTACAGACAATTTAGATATGTCAATCAGACTACAATGCATGTATTTGGACCCGAAGCACAGGAATAACATGTAAACTCTGCACGCACACAGGACAGAGGTTGAAATCGAACCCTCAACCCTGGAGGTGCGAGGCAAACGTGGTAACCACTTAACCATTGTGCCCCTTATTATTATTATTATTATTATTATTATTATTATTATTAATATTGTTGTTGTTGTTGTTGTTACCTACAGCAGTGGTTTTCAAAGTGAGGGCTGTGGCCCCCTTGGGGTCCGCCAGGGGGCGCCCGGGGGGCCTCAACAATTTGGTGTGAAAAATAAATAAATAGATAGATTTTTTTTTTTACATTTTTTTCTCACACACACACACACACACACACACACACACACACACACACACACACACACACACACACAATCAATCAATTCCTAATGTAATGTAATGTAAAGATGTAAGATTTTAATGTGTTTTAAAGACATCTTACAAAAGTGGGGCCTCGGTCAAATGTTAATGCCATTTGGGGGGCCTTGCCCTGGAACACTTTGGGAACCCCTGACCTACAGTATAGTCTTACAACGGCTGCTCAAACACCAACCTTAAACCACATTTTCTTGACCTTCGTGTAACACACAGTGCTGTTCACGGATCCTCCAGCAGATGGCGCTTCTTACCTCCACCACATTTCGCTCCGCATCCAGTCGATTAAGAGACGCATGATAAAGCGGCGTTATTAATTGACTGATGCGAGCAGCAGATTGGAGTGTGTTAATAGCTCTGAAGCTGCATTCCAGCGGCGCGGGGCATAAATGAACATGTCGTACCGGAAACTCTGATTTGAGCAGCACCGGGGCTGGACGACAGCCAAAGCATTGGTGCAGGGACGAAGAGGGACGCAGAGGAACAGCGTGTCGTTGAAGAGACACTCGTCGAGAACCATCGACTAACGAAACAAACCAAGAAACCGCGGGGAAATGCGCGGGAAAAGCGGCCTGTCAATCAACCCCGTGCGTGCGTTTATTCCGGCAGAGACGCGACAGGACGAGAGAAAGGCTTCTGCTCGAGTCTGATGTGTGACACCGTGACGAGTAAAATGCTGCATTTGCCTCCACCTTCACTGCCGGCTGTCATTTCCATCAGCACGACGGTGTTTAAGAGTTAATATTAGATATTAGAATAAAACCCCGCAGCGCAGCTCCATCACGCCTTCCCAGGAGGATGCCATCATCTCCTTTCCTCGTGGTCATGTCCTCGGTCTTTCTCAACCCCAGCCTGGCTTTCAGCTCACATTACGACACAGGTGAGTGTCCCGCACAAATCAAGTGAAACCGTTCTGCAGAGCTACTATTCTACATCAGCATGCATTTGAAACACGATGGTGGGCTGTTTAATCTTTAATGTGATGTGCATGGGTTTGAAGTGTTGCACTGTTTCCCCCAGAACATTCCAAGTGGAATAAATAGATTGAAAACCTTGTTAACATTAAGACGTGAATGAACATTTCCAAGGCTACACCAAGGCTTTGCATTCCTGTCGGTGGTTGTGTGTGTGTGTGTGTGTGTGTGTGTGTGTGTTCCCACAGTGGCTCTGTTACATAACATGGCTGCATGCTTGCCACATAGCATTGTTGTTTACTCCATGGAGAGGTTGTTGGCCTGCGAAAGGTCTTCAGGACACACCGAACAGCAGGCAGAAGCTGTAGGAGACGATGAGAGCAACCTCGACACAAAGGCCACCCCGTTGATTTCATCTCATGGATGTGTTTTTGTGTGTGTGTGTGTGTGTGTGTGTGTGTTACATTGTATTAAAGCTGTAGTCCAGGGTGAATTGCCCAAGCTAGAGTCAGTAGGCGATGCAGTGTGTATAAATGTGGGCTTGAGGTTGAGATGGACCCCAGGGGCTCCTGCTGGACCTGCATGAGGGATCAGAATGCTCTACAGAGATGTGAGAGAGTGTCTTGGACAGGCTGTGTGCTGAGCATACAAATAACGGTAAAACCACTTCTTCGGCTCAGACGTGTCATGCCAACATTCAATGTCCTGGTCCAAATTGATCGCGGTCCAGACTGCTACGTTTTGAGATTGTGTGCAGTTTTTGCCACACGTAAGCAAGCTAGGAATTTGTCATCATGCATCATGCATCACTGGTGATATAAACCATACTAAGATTGATTCATCTTTGATTTTAATGCTCTTCCTTCTGCCCCTTTTTCGGGGTGTGCCCAAGAGCGCTTCAGGTTCACCCTGCACACTCCGTGAGCTGGTCAAATGCTTCATTAGTAGTGAATTTGGCTTTTCAGTAATTGTGTATTATGTAAACTCTTCCTCAGTACTGCAGACAGAATGGCTCTGCAGTCCACCTGATTAATCTGCACAGTCCCTCTCTCACCCACCGAAGGGAGTTGTAAAGCCCACAGCAGAGCTTCCCTTATCTTCATAAAAGCTGTTAATGAGATATGGTGCAGTTCAGGAGGTCAGGCAAATATATGTTGCATTATTGCAGTATTCCTGCCTTGCTACAGCAGCCTGAGAGCTCATTCTCATGTGAAGATTTTGCTTGATTAAATTGATGAAATTGGTCTGAAGTCCCTCTCTCTCTCTCTCTCTCTCTCTCTCTCTCTGCTGAATTGCTGTAGGCTGCCTCCTCGGCTGCTGTGATATATGTTTCATAACGGGCCTGAGTCAGTGGCAATCTGTTACTATGACCGGCTGAGTAATGGAATTGAGAATTGATGTTACCATGGCAATATATGGTATGTTGTTTATGTGGGTGTGAATCAAGAGACCAGTCATTTTTTTTTTTTTGTGCAGATCTCTCACATCCTTGACGTTTTACACAAGGACATGGCAGTGCCATGTGGATAATAGTACCCTAGTATTAATATCTTGCTGGGGATCAATCATCCACACAAGGACAGGAATATCTAACGGTTTTGACCTTTTGGCTGGTACCCATGATCCCTGTGTGTGTAAGGCAATGATATTGTGGCATATGCTAATATAAAGCCAGGCTTTATATTGAGTGTAGCTGAAATTTTGTTTGCTCGTTTGTACAACTGTATGCCCAAGATTGCGTTATAACATATGTAGCAAACAATAATGGCAAGACTGACTATAGAATAATATTCCTACTAAGAAAGTACAAAGACAATGAGATAAAATAATGACATTTTTAGCAATTACACAAATCATTCATCATTTTGCGGATGGCAGAAATATGATTTCTAAATCTGTGGGCAAAATGACTAAATAATGGACAAGCAAAAGATATGACATGTGCCAGCAAAATCACATTGAATACTCAATAATATCAGAGCACAGTTGACATTTGTTAAAGAACATTAAGTATTCTAGGCTGGAATTTTTCCATGGAAAGAAATTAAACAAAACAAAACAAAAAAACAAAACACCAGCATTGCGGATTTGGATGGAAATGAAATCACATAGTAGTGCCTGTAAAACATGGAATTACCCCAGTAATGCTGTACAAATGAGGCTTAACATATCAGAGTCAGCCTATAAAGTGACTAGCTGAGGATTTGGATAATGTTTGAAATGAAATCAATAAACTTTACATACTAAGAATAAAATTCAGTTCATGTAGTGCTGTGTCGTTGCACGGCTGCTATCAGGTCTGTGTTGTTCATCTTGAACTGTACCTTCTCAAGGTCGAGCAATTGTGGCTATGTAAATGTGCCACAGCATCTCGAACCGTATCTTCATCCACTTTAGAAATGAGGTCATTAAAGATGAAAGAAACCTGCCTGTTTATTGCAGTTGCATGTCTGCATTTCCTGAACACATGCTGACTTTATAGAATACTCTGTTTTGCTTTTACTGATGAATTAAGCCTAGTGATGAATCGCTTGATTCTTACTGCAGAGCTTTAAACATTTATTGGTGGATATTAAATGACCTGTGCAGCTATACTTTTATGAAATCATCAGTGCAAACACACAGGTTTTCTTTTTGTCTTTTTTTTTTACTTTTCTCTGGAAAGCAGAGAAGGTCTTTGTACTTCCTATTTCTCAGTGGCAGCTTGTCAAAGCTGTGAAGGGCTGTCTTTTACAGACATACTGCGTTCCTTTGCCTCACTAGATTTTTGAAATGGTCAGTGAAACCTTTAACGATACCTGTTATCACAGATCATAGGATTCTGTTCACATGATACTGACCTGACACAAAGCAAGAAAATAGAAGGGCACATTTCTCCCATGTGGCACAGTAAGACAATTAGCTGGGATTTTTCTGTGTTACTAACATTCCATAAAGCAGAGTGGATCAATGCTAATTGTGGTACCGATTGTCTGCTTAGCTGTCTGACCTCTTAATTGTGGTCACATGTGATTCTCAGCAGGCTGTAATGGTCAATGCCCCTAAGTGATTGTCTGTTCCCACATTGTGGATTCTTGTGTAGATTTACAACCCGAATTCCGAAAAGTTGGGACAATATGGAAAATGCACAACAAACAAACATTTTGAGTCATTTGAAAATTCTATTCACACATTATAAACACATTATTTGATTTTTACTTTGTGAATTTAATTTATTTTTGAAAATATACTTATATCAAATCTGATGACTGCAAACAAACTCTGAAAAAGTTGTGACAGCTGATTGTTTACCACTGTGTAACATCATTTTTTGTTTTAATTACACTTAGTGTTTGGGCGCTGAGTGAAGACAGCAGTTGGTTAAGTGTAGCAAGCGGAATTTTCCCCATTCACCATTATGCATTTCTTCAGTTGCGCAACTGTACAGGGAATTTGTTGCCTTATTTTGTGCTTCATAATGCTCCACACATTCTCAATTGGAGACAGGTCAGGACTGAAGGCAGGCCATGCTAGCACCCGCACTCTATGCTTATGCAGCCATGCGCTTGTAATCCGGGCAGAATGTGGTTTTGCTCTGGATGGGAGTATATGTGGCTCCAAAATGAATTCTGCATTAATAGTGCCCTCACAGATGTGCAAGTTACCCATGCCATGGGCACTGACATACCCCCATACCATGACAGGCACTAGCTTTTGGACCTGATGCTGATAACAGCTTGGATGGTTCTTTTCCCCTTTGGTCCGGAGAACATAACAGCTCTTTTGACCAAAAACTATTTGAAATGTTGACTTGTCGTACCACAAAACATGATTCTACTGTGCTACTGTCCATATCAGATGAGACTGAGCCCAGAGATGCTTCTGGACAGTGCTGATGTATGGCTTCTACTTTGCATAGTAAAGTCTTAACTTGCATCTGTGGATGCAGCGGCGAATGGTGTTGAGTGACAAAGGTTTACCAAAGTATTCCAGAGCCCATGTCAGGATATCCATTACAGACTCATGACGGTTTTTAAGACACTGGTGTCTGAGGAATCGGAGATCACACACATTCAGAAGTGGTTTTCACCCTCGCCATTTACGCATCAAGATTTGAATGGATTCCTTGAAACATTTAATTATATTATGCACTTTAGAAGATGAAATGCCCCCAGATCCTACCAATTTGTCTTTGGAGAATGTTGTTCTCAAAGTGTTGGCAGATTGCTGAGCCTCGACCCATCCTTGTTCTTGAAGGACTAGGCCTTTTTAGAGGCTCCCTATATACTATGATTAGACGATTGCCTCACATGTTTCACATCACCTTCTTGTTTCAACTTGTCACATCACTATTGGTCCTATTGCCCTGTCCCAACGTTTTTGGAACGTGTTGCACGCAACAGTTTCAAAATAAACGTTTTCCTTCAAAAAACTATACAGTTGATTAAGTAAAACATCAAATACCTTGTCCTCCTCACTCCTCATTCTTTTTTATTAGCATTTTCCATAATGTCCCAGCTTTTTTTGGGATTGGGGTTGAAATTTTCATATCACAACATTCGTCCAGTGTTTTCTCACAGGTTTTAAAGATCTTAAAGAAAATGGTTTCCTCAAGACACCTAGTTAACTTGCATTTGTAAATGCATTCCTCAGTTGCAGTGAAGTCTAACACCCTGTTTTCTCTTTCATGGAACAGACATTCTGGCTTTATTTTTTACCCAAAGGATGCTGCCTACAGAATGTGCCAGATGTTTGGAGTAAGCAGTTGCCACCCATAAATTCTACCTCAGCAACTTCCTTCCAAATGAACTGCAGTAATGATTGTATTTTGAAGTGTCCACTGTATTATTGAAGTATAAACTGATTATTAGTACATGCCTACTGTTGAGCTTCAGAATTACCTGTGCAGAGTTTCAGCACCATGGAGAGTGGATTTGCTCGTTCTGTACCTGTGCTGGCCGACATAATGGTCATAAACCAGATTTGCAGCCACAGTGATTTTTGACTTACACGATCTCTTTATTGTACAGTTAATGAAGAAAAAATCTACAAGATATCCAAAAGAAGAAAAAAAAGAATTTTTTTTTGTCTTGCTATAAATTAAAATTATTTGTCCTTCATTTTATCCTAAGGTTTTGCATCAGAATATTGTGTACCAGAAAGTTAAAGAGATAAAAATCTTTTAGCTGGTGCGGAGTTAAGAATTTCAGCTTTGAGTGGAGAAAACTCCTCATAAAAAGTTTGAGAATCCAGCAACTTGTCATTCAGGTGCTGTATATTTGTATTAGTATTAGAATTAATATTAATACTTGCCTTAACTGTCAAAATCATAAACCTGTCTCCAAATCCCATATTTAATGCCATATTCCCATTTTAGAATCTCTTTATACTCTATTAATTGACTCATGTTCTGTATGCTGTATATTTTCCCCTAAGGTAATAAAGACTAATGCAGAGTGGTTTTTGCCATTTTCTGGAAGACAGGAACACTCCAATACTAGAACACATCCATGCTAATGTAGTCTGGCTAAAAGAGAAAGGCTTTTAAAAAACATCTCATGTGTGCAATAACTCTATATTTGCTTCTATCAGGTGTCTTTCTGTGAGATGAGAAAATACATAAAGTCTTCTTCCTTTCTTTCAGTTATTTTTGTACCAGCCTGTGACAACAAACCAGGTTCTAACAAGTTGAGTTCGTTCTAATCCCAAAATATAAACAATAAATTAATTAATTATTAATGAATCATTAAATGCATTGCTATAAATGCTTTGTTCTCATTCATACTGTATCTGGCCACTTGCCCACATATAAGTAAAAACCTGCTGCTTGCATTACTATATAATGTCTACGTTTACATGGACAGCAGTAATCTAATTACTGACCTTATTCTGAATAAGACAACATATATTATGTGATTAAGGTGTTTACATGAGTTGCTTTTAGAATATTCTTTTTATTTTCCCGTTTTACATGTTGCAACAGCACACGTCATTGCGCCACACTGTCCGACGTTCCCTCCAGAATTTCACGTATCAACATACAGTTTGTCTTTGTTATGGTACCGTATACATTTTTGGGTGTTTCATTTTTAATTTTACAAAAGCTTCAAGTGCAGTTAATAATTTGTCATCCTGTACGTGCATCAAAGACGACTGCTTGAAGCCGTGGGCTGCGTCCCAAACTGCATACTTGTATAAACACATGTATTTCGCCTATTATATAGCAGGTAAGTACGCGGTTTGGGACGCAGCCATGCTCTCTTGTTGGCCGTCAAACAGTTGAGTACTGTTTGTGATCGTGTCCTGTCGCAAAATGCGGTAAAAACTCCCCCAAGACGTTAACAGTATTGTTGTCCATGTAAACAGACTGATTGTTGTCTCAACCCAGTGTCATGCATCCATATCTGTATTTTTATGTGTTTAGAAACAATTACATTTACATTCACATTTATTCGTTTAGCAGACCTTGAGCCACTCTGAGTAGGTACTACTAAGCTTCGCTCGTTGATTGATGGCAAATTGCGTGAGGGAACGTAAGTCTTCAGGAGAGAGTTGAGGTAGGAGGGTGCTGTTCCAGACTAGGTTTTGTAGGTGAGCATCAAGGCCTTGAATTTGATGTGGGTGGTTACAGCAAGCCAGTGGAGGGAGATGAAGAGGGGTGTGACATGGGTTGAAGAGGCGTGCTGCTGCATTCTGAATCATCTGAAGGGGTTTGATGGAGCTGGCCAGGAGGCCCGAGAGTAGTGAGTTGCAGTAGTCCAGTTTTGAGATAACAAAAGCCTGGACTAGTAGTTGTGTAGCCTGTTTGGTGAGGAAGGGTCTGATTTTCTTGGTGTTGTACGGATGAACCTACTGGATATATGTTCATTCTTAATAATGTATTCATATTCGGTTACATCCCTAGCATGCTGGCATTAATTGGTACACTTTTGTTAAATCTTAAAATATGAGAATTCATACAAATTAAGTTAAAAGAGAAAGTGTGAATGCTAACCCCACTCCAACCCTAATCTCAACCTTCACCAACTTTTCACATTAATTTGTAGATATGCATATTGGATTTATCATATAATACACACGCTTTTCTGAAACCAGCCATGTGTATTAAACACTGTTAGAGCCATGTGAATTTTACAAGAGGAGGTCCAACCATCCACCTTTTTTTGCATTACTAATACAATACAGATTCCAGAGAGTATTGGCTATTATGTGATACTGATTCAATTCTGATGACTCATAGTAACTGAGTCTGGCATTAAATATGTCAGTAGATTAAATATGGCAAACCCAATACTGGACTAGCGTTTCAGCCAGTATTGGCTCTGACGTATTCTGTCAGGACTTCCCCATATATGACTGGCCACTTCAGACAGGATAGAGAGTCTTTGTAATTGATCTGATTTACCACAGTTTGATGTGTCAAGGTTATGAGGAAATAAATTACATGAAAACAGTAACAACCAAACACATGTCAATATCTGTAAACCTAATAGTATCAGTTATTAACTAGTTATTAACGAGTTAACGAGTTATTAACTGCCAAGACTATTGAGGGAATCTACTGTATGTTCTGGTCAAATATACAAGGTAATTTATCCCAAATTGGATACTTTTCAGTCCTATAAAAATGACCAACACTGGCTATATTGTTTAATCAGTATGTGTTATTAAAACACTGGGTGAGTATTAAGGTCAAACTTATAAAGTTATATCAGGGTAAACAGTATGTTAAGTAAATTACTGCCTTAATTTCCCATCTAAACACACCATTATCATTGATTCAGTGATAGTTTATCAGAGTAAATGTTGGACTGCTTTTTGTTTGACAGATATTACAAGATTTATCACACGGAATCGCAACATTGCAGTGCAGCTTTTTCCTCATTCACTCAGTCATATACCCAGGCTAAACTTTTTTTTTTGTTTGTAACAGGCAGGACGTAAGTGCCTAAACATAAATGTGTAAGGAGGGTCAGAAACAACTAAAGTAATCAAGGTAATATACAGAAAAGCTGAACACATTAGGATAACCAACTAATGTCATTGAAGGGGTATAGGCAGGACCAAATCCCAAACAAAAGCATGTCATAGCAAAAGCACATAGAATTAACTCAAAATAAAAGTACATGAGAGTGCCGAAAGGGGGAATTTAAGACATCCTGTTTGAGGTTGAGTGTCAGTGAACCCAGTAATGCTGGATCAGGTTTACTTTCCATGGACATTTTTCTGTTAGGTCTGAATATGGAACACGTTCAGTCATGGTTTTATGGTAAAAATTCTCAAAGTGCTCCTGAATATAAATGCCAACAAAATTGTACATAGAACCAAACTGACATTGTAGAACTATGATGCATATGTATGTTTTTGCCAATGCTGGTTATCTATGACACACATGTTGTTCCTGGGGAAGGAACAGTTGCGTAAACATTTCAGGCTTCCTCCTTCCTGAGTGAGACTTTTACACAACCACAAACAGGGTGAAAAAAGGGTATTGCCTTTAGTCATATTGAAGCTGTGCTGTGACCACAAACACACTAGTTAAAATACTTCCCCAACTAAGTGAACACAAGCTGTGAACAGTCTGTCAGCATCAGCGCCAGAACTGCTGAGCCATCTGTAGCCACACAGACCATGAGATCCAACTGTGTACTTTAAAATGTTTTTCGTTTCAGTACTATGGTATTGGAGACAGTTTCATTTCAACAGCGTGGGAGAGTGGTGGCTCCGGAGAGATCATGCTCTGGAGTCAGCGTAGTGACTGTTGTCTTCCCGATGGACCAGACAACCTGCTGAGTTGCCATCTGTGCTAAATAAGCAGGAAGAAAGTGCTGCATCACTATTATTTCACTATTCTTTCCACATCATCCATATCTTGACGAAAGTTAATTCCTTTTTTATTTATTTATTTATTTATTTATTTATTTTATTTACATACAATTTCTGGGATTGAGAATTTAGGCAGCATATCAACCTTGCCTTTTCTAACAGTGCTTCTCACATTACCTTTTGCAGGATATGGTGCTTTTCCTCCTTTAGCCTTTCTCTTTTCTTACTGCCCCTTGCTGACTGAAAAAGGAAAATGCTTTCCTACTGAGGAAGTGTTTCTGTCTCTGCCTGGCTATTTGATGAAGCGTTTGCTTGTGCCGCCTTAATATCCTGTTCTCGAAACACAAACCGTCTGTGGCTCTAGTGTCCTGTGTTATTATAATCCCAATTTATACCATTTCCCATGTGCAGAATGAATCATTCCAGGCCCAGATGCACACAATGATTCACAGATATTGGAAAACAGTGGTTTAGTGCTTCTCTTTAAATGCTATCTCCAAGGCCACTGCCAAACCAGAGACCAATGCATTCTGCCCTACATAAGTCCAGAAAGGTCAGCTTTGCTATGGCGCTGAATGAGGTCTGCTATCAGAGCTGTGCTGCATTAAGTAGCACTCCAGTGTCCACAAAGGCATGGTTTTCCAATAGGGAGAATGGAGCAAGAGGTTGCTAGGCATGTGTAAAAAGAGAGAAAAAGAAAAAGATGGAGCTCTGCAGACCCAGAGATTTCTGAATGGTATTCCCAAATTATTCATGCTTATTTATTAAAGCACCAACCCCTTCAATAGGATTATCAGCAACCTTGATATCTTTATCGTACTCTTTCTCTTTCTGTATTCCTCTTATGGATTTGACATGATGGAGTTGGGCTTGGTACACTCCATTTTGTAGTATCAACACCCAGTACCAACACTGTAGGGCAACACGTACATTTGTCTATAAGGGCAGAATATTTGTCTCTGAGTACAAACGGAGGAGATAGGTGATTCTCAGCTACATTCTGAGGCATGCTAAGACTACAGAGCAAGAGAAAAGATCACAGATTTGACACACACCGTGAGATGGGGGGGATCCCAGCCAGTCAATCCCTCATGCTGTTCCCTGTGCAATTGTGTCAAGCCCTCCTGCTTCAGTAGTGTGTAAGGACTGCTTCAACCATGGACTGTGTGCTTACCTCCAACAGGGGATGAGGCAATGGTCTGCTGCTCACTGTTGCCACGACAACTCATTTCTCTTCCCAGGGCCCTAGAGAGACCCCATGCTGCCAGACTTCCTGAACAGAATGCTTCTTCGAAAAAAATAAGTAAATAAATATATATATATAAAAAACTTAAACAGAATGGGCATCTGGGGTTTTATAGGTAGGGTTTGTGGCATCTAAATCTATTTTATTGATGAGTCTGCTGAGATGTCCATGATGCAATAGCAGTTCTGACAGAAACAGGTACATGGTTCTTAAGGTTCAGGAGGAGAAGAAGCCAGCTCACTCATGATCAAAATAACTCCTATTCTGTGCATTAATAATAGTATCAATGAGTCTTTTTAGAAAGTTGCACTGAAACTGCAAACTGAAATGAACTGCGGAAGAAACCTTGAGATGAGCCAGTCAAAATCCATCTTCTAGGTGATTCCATCATAGACGTTCATATCTGATCACAATGAAATATGCATGGCTGTCACCTTCAGCTGAGGTATGGAGTGATTATGAGTGATTATGGACCTGTAATGGGTCTGGAATATGAGTTAAAGCTGGAGTTGTGGGAGGATTTGGCTTTGCTCTAGACAGCCAGACTCCCAATAACGAGTCTTGGGTAGGAGTTGTTGAATAACAAGAAATAGGCAGGGAGGCAGTGGGTGTGGATGCACTGTCATGAGGAACAGAAGAGTGGGAGGTGCAGTTTCAGGTGTGGTCTTTCTCACAAACTTCTGTTTTTTTTTTTTTTTACTGAGATGTTTTCTTACAATAACTTTTAAATATATGTTGGAATTTTTATTGACAGTGTTATAGGTTTCTGAAGATATTGTTTCGCATATGAAAAGCACAAGCCAAACTGCCTGAGCGATCCTCAGACCTGACTAACAGTGAGTTTCACAATGTTCTACCACATAGCATCTTGCTAATCCATCTGCCATTTATTTGATTATTTGCTTAGTTTTCTAGGCATTATTGAGCCTTTCTAGGATTAATCTTGGTTAATCTTCTCTGCACCTGGATCTCAGGAAATGCTTCATAACTTGTGGCTCCCTTCCTCTGTGTTTTGTAACCATGCAGTGAATGCATCTCATCCAGTTGCCCTTGATATGCTCTTTCCTGGAGTGATTCTAGAAAATTTAGGCATGCAAGTTCCCCAGCATTATCAAGTGCTTGTAGAAGCTGTCTTTAACATGAGTGGTGTGGACAGCTGAAGGAAGAAGCATTAACCCATATTCGGTTGTGCCACTATCATTCACTGTCTAATGGCACAGCTGGACTCACAGTAATACAGACTGGGTTTAAGCCAGTCTTTGAGATCTTAGTGCAGGGCAAAATGGTTGGTTCTAAAAGATTTGGCGACTGGTCAAGCATAGAGTGTCACACACACGTAGTCTAGTTCACTGGTGCTGTGTCAACCTGCATAAATGTCTAAATTTAAAAAATCCATAAGAGGTGATAAAGAGACATTTGATAAACAGACTGCTATGAGAGCGAAGACAAATAAATGTGTCTTTAATATGGCATAATCAAGCATTTTTTATCACTGCAGTGGATATTTCCTCCTGTCGCTAGTGCATGTGTTACTTTGAGAGACTAATATAGAGAAAAAATAGAGAGATATTTAACACAGCTGTACTGAATGCCAACTCAGTATCTCAGCCTGTACCCTTACTCAAGCAGTGGCATCAGTTACAATTGCATGCAAACTGCATGAAAAGTATCACTGCAACAGAGCATACAAGTAAAAGAGAAAAAAAGGGGGTGGGGCTTAATCTGAAGTCTGTTAAACAATAGCAGCTACATTGCTAATGTTAGGAAGTTAGTGACATGCACAAACTTGTAAAAATCAATAAAACTTTTCTCGCATTTTGCACATATGGCAATTATTACAGACAAGTAATTGATTTATAATTCAATTCTGCATCTGCTACGTCAATGATGGTAGTTACAACGGATGTGGTTGCATAGATTGTAAAAAAAAAGTAACAGGTTGATGTTTAAACTGTGACCTGCTGCCATCACACACAAACACAAACACACACACACACACACACACACACACACACACATACACACACTACAAAGCACAGATGGTCCCAATTCCATAAACTATTAGGCTAACTATACATCCTCACCCACCCCTACATGTTTTGCAGTCTGTGTGCCCTTGGATGGCTCAGACTCCTGGCCACAGAGCGTGATGAAAATGGGGGTTAGGCAGAAAGAAAGAGATTTAGGATGCTCTGAGAGCCCATCAAAAATGACAGTGTCAGCTGACCTGGCTGTTACCATGGAGTTGTGGGAGTGAGGTGAGGGAGCATGTGTATTCAGCTAGACTGCGGATCACTGGCCATGTTTCTGATACAGCTATTTACAGATCAAGCATGTGTGTGTCTTGAGGTAGTTTGCTGTGTCATGCTGTGCTTATTGTTTCTCCCTAAGTGCTACGTGATCAGCTAGATTACTAAAGTGAAAAGCAAGCAAAAGATCACCTTCCTGACACATGGTTACTCTTGGAATGTGTGTGTGGTAGGTTTTTGAGGCTCTTGCACATTTGCCAGTGTAACAGAACCAAGCAAGATTGTCCACCATTTGGCTGTATGTGTGTATTCATTTGTCGGAGCATGTGAGATTGAGTGCGACTTTACTGTCACATTACCCTCTCTCACTTGCCAGCTGGAGGCTTAAATTGAAAACCAGATTAAATCTGAACGTTCCAAACTGTGATATCTGGCCCTGCAGCTTTTATCTCGACCCCCCAGACAGCCTGTGAAAAGGCTAGTGTGATGTTGGCCGGAGCTCCTCTGTCAACATGTATCAGCACAGAGCCAATCAAATGCTACCATTAATACTCTGTATTTAAATACAGAGGAGTTAAATGCGGGGGTTTCCTCCCCCAGTCCAAAGACATGCATGGTATGATTGACATGTCTAAAGTGTCCATAGTGTATGAATGGGTGTGTAAGTCAGTATGTGATTGTGCCCTGCGATGGATTGGCACCCTGTCCAGGATGTACCCCGCCTTGTGCCCGATGCTCCCTGGAATAGGCTCCAGGTTCCCTGTGACCCTGAAAAGGAGTAAGCGGTAGAAGATGGATGGATGGATGGACTACTTACTACAATACACCACAACATGTAATATATGTCAATTTAGTCATTTCTGTACCAGAGGTAATCTACAATTTGTTTGAGAAGGTCCAGCTACATGAAATTCCAAAGGTCTGGATTAATGCATACTTCTAAATAGTAAATGGTCTGCACTTATATAGCGCTTTACACTGTCTCATTCACCCATACTCACCAATGGTTGTAGAGCTACCAAGCAAGGTGCTAACTTGCCATTGGGAGCAACTTGGGGTTCAGTGTCGTGCCCAAGGACTCCGCATGTGTTCCGGAATCAAACCACCAAACCTATGCTTAGTCGACAACCCGCTCTTCCACCTGAGCCACAGCCGCCCAATATTGTAACAAGGTTGTCTTAGGTGGGACTCAAACCCGGGTCTCTCTCACAAGATCACAGAGTTTACAGGCAGAGCAATTCCCCAACTTCTCTGTCCAATCTGTTGATCACTCGCACAGCCTTTTTTTTTTTTTAACAAGCCATGTCTTCACTTCAGTAAATAGGCAAGAGAGTGCAAATTGCTGAATACGTGTGAGAATCCTTCTCTTTCTCGATATGCTGCCATCAGGTAAATAATGAACTACAGACAGTTTTTATTACACATTGATCATTTCAGCCACGGTATTTTTTCAAGCTCTCTGTTTGCGTTGCTGACAACTTAACTATGCTCTAGCTGCTAGAAAACAAGCTTAAGCCTGTCACTGCATCAGAAATTCACTTTCAAAATACACAAAATATAATGTACCATAAGAACGCAGATTTTTCCTGCAGAGCACAGACATGTCTAAATCCATCAACAATGGTGGTCTTTTAAAACGAGCCTAGTCTTAACTTTAAACTTGTCTCATAGACATACAGATTAAGATCTGAGCCAACCCAATTGATACAGATAGGAAGACGCTACTAGTTGCTTGGGTTACGTAGATGTCTAACTAGGTGGCTAGCTCTATCAATAGGAGGCTAGCTAAAGCCTAATAAACTAGCTTACATTTGTCACAGGTAGACACAATTGGGATTATGTTAGCTAAATTAGCTGCTTAGCATACAAGCTTTGAGGTGATCTCATATTTGACATTTCCAAAGCTGTGGAATTTACTGACTGAGTTGAAAGATAATGCCATGAGAAAGTCTAATGGAAATGTGACTTTTGCATGTTTTAACAACTTTAACCCAAATACCAATCTCTCTCTCTCTCTCTCTCTCTCTCTCTCTCTCTCTATATATATATATATATATATATATATATATATATATATATATATATATATATATATCGAGAACCAGCATTCCACAGACTCATAGAGCATTTTGAGTCTGTGCCAACTTTAAAAACAAGTGATATGATCATTCAACTGAAGAGAACCATTTCATATCACTGCTGAGATTTGGTTGTATTTTTTTCTCTCTCAGATTGTGTGTCATAGTGTAGATGCTGTATGAAACAATGAAAGACGGTTTACACTTCATTAAAAGAAGTTTTACCGTGGTCTTTCACAGGAGGTGATGTGATCTAGCACTCACACACAGCGCCCTCAAAATGAACTCGACCAGCAGGAGGCACATACTGTTTTAGTGTTATGAAACATCCAGATAAATTGACTTGGGAAATGAATAGACTCTAAATGGGCCACAAAAGTGTCTCTATTTGTGCACTAGAGGAAGACACAAAAAGTCTTTTCAAACTGCATTGCTGATGTTGTTCTGCTTTTAAGTCAGTCATTGTTTCCATGCCTCACTTCTCCTTAGTGCACTAAAAATTCTTTAAGTTTCTTTCATAAAATAGCAAGCTAGCAAGATTATGTCTCCGTCATAACAGTTGCACCTCTGCTTGGGTCCTGTAGGTGGCACCCCCCTGAGTGAGCTGTCATGGCCATCCTCTCTAGCTGTGGTGGCTGTCTCTTTCTCTGGCCTCTTCACGTTCATCTTCCTCATGCTGGCCTGTTTGTGCTGCAAGAAAGGGGACATCAGCTTCAAGGTGAGTGTGTCCTCATTGCTGACTTGCTTCATCCATCAAACCGGGTTGGAAAAAGTAGAAGTGGATGTGAAATTAAATCTTCAGCAGGATTTGTTATGCAGCCATTACTCAGTGAAATGAGCAGTATCAGAGTTTTCACAACAGCGATAAAGACCCTGCTTGATTTATTAGCACAGATGGAGGAAGTGAAACAAAGAAACAAGAAAGACAGAAAGAAACGAGAGACCATACCGGAAAGTGACCTAGAATTCACACCAGGAATTACATGTCCATAGTGTGAACTCCCTTCCATTCAATCAGAGGTGTGAATTTCCCAAAACTTAAGGTGTGGCCGGATTGGACATCAGTTATGACATCTCATGATAATATAAGTCATGCATATTCTCATTCCCAACCATACAGCTCTCCTAATGTCCTATTAAACATTAACGAAACACTTTAGATTCTATAGATACATTTCATTGTTACACACAGCTAAATCAACATGACAGATTTTATTAAGCAAAGCCAATATAACCTCAATCTACAGTAAAATTGTTCAAAAAGTGTTCAAATGCCTTGACAACAGTCTACAGCCAGCACTAACAGCAGGCCTGCCAACCTTAAGACATTTTTAATTTTATTGCTTTCTGTCTAGGTAAACGTGGTTTATTTTTTATGTATTAATGTGAAGTTATAACAATAATTTTCATTGTATGTTTGACTGTATATAGTTAACATCAGTTTAATATATTTATTAGGGATGTACTGAAAATTTGGCCATGAAAATGGTCACAAAACATCACTTTCAATCTTTTTTTTTAACAAAAAAAGATTAAATAAACATATAATGTCAAATCTAGTCATTTACAAATAATTGTAATAATTATAAGAAGTAGAAAGTGATTAAAAATGCTGTTTGTTTACTTTGCTCTCATACACTCATAATAGCTCAAATGTGTTCAAACAGATTAAGCAGCAGAAAATCAACAGTGAAAATGTCGGCCATGTGGAAACATTTCATTTTCTGCAAGGGACATTAGACAAGTGACTTCAGAATGGACTGATTTTATCAGTAATCGAAAAACTGAAAGTTATTGGCATTGTGTTTATCTGCTCATGAGAACATATGCCTCAATAAATTAGTAATATATTGAAAATGTTCTGTATTGATACCCCAAGCTCTTTATTCCTCTTCAGGGTTGGAGGCTCTGTAATAGCCTTGATACACATCTAATCACAGAATATACAATAGTTAGCATAGAAGAATAGCTAGCATACCTACTGCAGTTAATATATAAGCTGAGTAGGACGTTGTTGCAGCCAAAACCCTTGGACAGATTCATAGTGCAAATACACAGTGTTATTTTACACTGACTATTTTATTATCTGGAAATCGTACATACACAGAATACTTAGATGTAAGACTTCAGTAATTTTGCTGTAATAGGCGATATATAAATGATACTGCTATCCTTCTTTAACTAAATGCTAAAAGTGTGGTTGTTGCAATCCATATCACTTTTGATGGAAAGTAAGCAACGATGCAAAAAATATATATATCTGTACATATTACAACCTTAATAGAACACGGGTTGGACGCCGTTGGGCCAGCTGTAGTTACAACACACTTGACATGAGATAGTGAGACAGTGAATAAACAGCATCTGTGTTTATTCTAGTTCCACATAATGGTGTAATGAGTGTCATTACTGTAACAACACTTTAAAATAAACACAGTTGTTGCAGATGCAGTAGATATAATATCTTTAGTTGGCTTGTATATGTTGCTGGAATGGTCCAGGCAGTAGCAACAAGGTTGAATTTCAAACCTAAGTGCATAAATGATAATACGGCCAAGTTCAGAAAAAGGCATTTAAATTAAGTGCAAAGAACAATATCAAAGTGCTATCATACATATTGCCTGAAGAGGAATGTCTTCTGGATCTTGCTGGAAAGAATGCAGACATTGCGGCTGTGTGTCTCAGTGATACACTTTCCAGTCATCTTGAGGTTGAAGACCTGAATTTGTGTGCAAGTTCTCAGTTCTCTATTGCGTTTTCACTTCTGTCACATGTGCAAGTGAAAAAAGTGGAGCATCGATAAACATAGCAGGATGGATGAGGTCACATTATGACAGACATGAGTTGGTGGATTTGGTGTGGACTGAAACTGGTAAAAAAAAGGAAGTGTATCTGTTCCAGCAGACGAGCGGAAGACAGATGACTAAAAATGAGAGAGAAAAAGAAACAGCCTTTTAGAGCACTGTACTAAACTGTGTTTATCAGTGTGTGGACTGTTCTAACTCAGAGCTTGTAAACAGGAGGATGAGGATAAGCAAGGTAAGGATGCAGGTGTGGATCGGTGTATCAGCGAGATGAATGCTAGGCAAGCATTAATTCTGATTAGGTCCTGGCTACACTGTTTAGAATGCATAAAGCATGATTCATCACAGTATGTTTCCCCTGTGACAGCTCTGATACCCAGCAATTAATGTATCAAGGTTTTATTAGTCTGGACCTCTGAGCTCCTCACATTAAGCCTTAATAGGAGTGTACATGGTCTTTATAGTTGTAAGAGAATGGTTTGTATGCGAGTGTGTAGGTGGTTGGTTTATCTCTGGCTCGCCCACGCTGGGCGGATTGTGATGGACTGTGAAGGTAGCCGAGTCAGAGATGTCACCATGTTAATCAGGGTGGTGTTTGGTATGATGTGGATACTTCAGAGATGCCACCCTGTCAAGAGGAGAGCTTTGTGTAATTAGTTTTATCATTCAAGTGCGCTGGTTGTATGCTTGCTGGTTAGACGGAGATTAGAAATGGACAGAAAGAAGAAAAAGATAAAGAGAGACGGAAAGGGACAGGACGCGAGGGGGAAGGGAACGGAATGTAAAAACTGAGACTGAGTCTCTCTGCAGTAGTATTTTCCGCCCCTTCTTCCTCTGCTCTGAGGCTGTCTGCAGCTGTCTGTTCTTTAGGGACTGTTGGCTCCCTCGCCCCTTCTTCACTGATCACTAAAGCATAAAGCATGCGTGCCAAAAGAGACTTGCGTGGAGGAATCTCAACACTGTACACTGTTGAGATGTTAATCCGAGGTTTATGGGAGGGTTATGAATGCAAGATCCCAAAAGGCCAAAAAGAAAATGATTCCTATTTTCATGATGATTAATCTAAATGCAAAAATAATTTATCAGATCATATTAACTTATATATCATATAACTCTTCTCATTTTCATAAACTTAAGAAGACCGATGTAATTGTAAAAATGGGTGGAGTTAGACCAAATACATTATCAAAATTAGGTGATGTCAGTTCAGCAATGGCTTAGTGCAGTAAAATCTTTGTAATAACATATGATTAGATATTTCACTTACATAATTCATGGAAATATTTTAGTAGGACACTGAACCACCTGGCTGGCATAACGTACAAATGACATGTTTTGGGCTTGTGTATGTGAAGACCAGAAAGACAGGAATGTTAGCACAATTTTGGACCAAAGTGGGTTAGAAAATATAATACCAGGAAAATTCAAATATAAGACCCCATGTTGTGCTTTTATTTCCTCCATGAAATAGCAACTGTGTCCCCATATTAGCAATATACGGGTTGCTGGTTAAGTTTCTACTGGAGCACGTAACCAGGACCTATAGAAGAATGATGAAAGAGACTAAATTAATTTATTGACCTGCAACTTAAAATGGCATACATAGGGAGAAATGAACAAATGTGGGTGTTGATGCAGCTTTGGTTTTCATTCTTGAGGTTGGTTTTGGAGATTAATTTATAAAGCCTTATTGTGTGCTAGTTACCATAGATTACCCTGTGGGTGTTGGGAGGTTTCTGTGGTTAGCATGTACTGTGTCTTGGTGCAGCAGAGGGCTCCACTGTTCTGTATGGGTGTGAGTTCATGAGAAGAGGTGGTTATTGGACAGTATATATATATATATTTATAAGTTGACTATGTATGAAGTGGTGCCTGTGTATGGATATGTATGTCCATGAATGCCTGCTTGTTTTGGGGTCAATGGGAGCATGTGGAGAATCGGTTAAATAGAAGCTTTATCTATGTCTCATCAGCATAGGGAGGCGAGAGAGAGCAAGAGAGAGCGGGAGGAGAGAGAGAGAGAGTCCAGTAGGTCAGAGTTTTCCAGCCCAGCCTCTTATTCCATCTGTTCCCCGGCATATAGAAGCCTGTCTGTTGCACAAACCTCCAAACACCAGAAAGTCATTAAACTGTGCAGTTAAATTCTATACAAGGCTGAGAACTCAATAAATTACATTAATCGATTTTGGTAGCAAATTGACTAAAGCAAAATGAATGGTCTCATTAATAATAATGGCAGTATTGGCAGTAAGTTAGCTGACAAGGAAATGGAAAACTCTTCTTTACTCTTT
Organism: Ameiurus melas; assembly: GCA_012411365.1. NCBI lineage: Eukaryota > Metazoa > Chordata > Actinopteri > Siluriformes > Ictaluridae > Ameiurus > Ameiurus melas. The sequence goes on along the minus strand of CM022753.1, from coordinate 30,618,622 downwards.
TAAAGTCCTCTCTTAAATTTCCCTCAGACAAATAATGTGACACTCAAATTAATTAAATAAAGAAGGGAAAACTCTGTAAGAATTTTTAGTTAGTCAGAAAATGTGTTTATATTCTGTAAGAATTAAACACATGTATGCCACTATTTATTCTCTGTTTATTCTGAATCTAATCAGTGAGATATACGATTTTGTCAGGTGGCCACTTTAAACTGCTTTACCTCTTCAGTGCTACTACATTACAGTTTCAACATCATAACTTTAATGGTGAACATGAAATAAAAGGGGAGAAGGTATCAGAATCCACTATTTGAAGAAGACTTTGAGGCAGAAATTCAGCGACCATACCACAAGAGCAGTAAAAATCAGAAAGCCAAATTGGAATTCACAAAGAAATACAGAGATAAACCACAAAAGTTCTGGAACCAAGATAAACCTCTACTAAAGTGATCGAAAGTGGAGAAAGAAAGGATCTGCTCATGATCCAAAACATATGAGCTCATCTGTGAAACATGGTGGAGGTAGTGTCATGGCTTGGGCTTGCATGGCTGCTTCTGGAACGGCAGACTGAATTCAGAAGTCTACAGAACATCCTGTCTGCCAATTTACAGAGAAATGCATTCAGTCTAACTGGGAGGAACTTCATCAGGCAGAAAGACAGTGACCCAAAACACCAAAAAAAAGTAGAAAGTTTTAGACTAGCCAAGTCAATCACCAGACCTTAACCCAATTGAGCTTGAGTTTCACCTCCTGAAGAGGAGCCTGAAGGGAGAACTCCCCCTCCAAAAAAAACCTGAAAGAACAACTGAAAGAAACTGTGGTACAAGCCATGGAAAAGCATCACAAAAGAAAAATGCAACAATTTGGTAGTAAGTCACTGACTTGATGCAGTTATTGCAAGCAAGGGATATGAAGCCAAATCTACTAATTTTACTTTAAGTATAAATGTACCAATAATTTTGCTCAACTAAAAATTGGGTGGTCTGCCACCAAAGTAGCCTTGTTCTAAATTGTTTAACAAATCTTGATGTAAATATCAGGAAATGCTGAAAATTCAGATCTATAGTCTCATATTCATCTTTTGATCTCAAACACAAATGTTTTCAGTGCACAGCAAAAACTAAAGAAATGGCCTTGCTGTGCCAATACTTTTGGAGGAGACTGTATGGGCCTTCACTAAATTGTTGTCACAAAGTTTTAGAATGGGATGTTCAACAAGCACATATTAGTGCGATGGTCAAGTATCCCCAATATATTGACCATATAGTGTAGGTATATATGTATGTGTGTGTGTGTGTGTGTCTTGTGCAGGAGTTTGAAAACACTGGTGAGGAGTACCAGGCGGATCTGTCCACTCTAGCCTCCTCTGGCTCTCAAGATGGCCCAGATGTCTACGTCCTGCCCCTCACTGAGGTTTCACTGCCTGTGGCCAAACAACCATGTAGATCAAGTAAGATCTTGTTGTAGATTTATGTAATATGGTTTCTTATAGGCTGTTATAGGAAAATAATCAATGATGGGATGTTCGGATGCAAAGCATTGGGGACTTTCTACACCAGAGTGATTATTTTCCAATAACATCATGTTATGAAGTGCTTTACTCTTATACTAAAGCAATTTGCCAACAATTACAATGAATTAGAAAGAATGACATGACACATGTTTATAGTTACATTTAATTTTGTGTAATGTCTGTGAAACAATTGAATTCCAGTTATCACTTATGTCATAGCAGCTATAAAATAATCATTGTCACTCTTAAAGTTGCTAAGAAAAAAAAAGTTATGTTGTCAGAGCGTTCACCAGTGTTATGGTAGAAGATTAGTAATGTAGGATAAAGTTATTATACAGTAGCATAGAACATTTAGGATAATTCCTTTTCTTAAAAATGAGGTGTTTTATACATATTCTCCAGTTACATCAAATGTAGTCTATTAAGACATGGTTTCTACTGGAGCTCGAAGTCAGCCGTTAGCGGTTTTAAACTTGTAGCTTCAGTGCAGAGCAATATTTTGACATCCAGGCATTTCTTGGTAGATTGGCCACATTGGATAAGTGGGAAATTTGTGTAAACTTGTTTTAACCCGAAAGTATTCCTTTAATATTTTTTCTTTACCAAATCTATCGAAAAATGTATAATATCTGTATTGATGGCATTTTACAGTGGTTTAAAAAAAAGGTCTACACACCCTTTTTTAAAATGGCAGGCTTTAGTTTCAGTACTTTTTCCACCATCAGTGTGAAATGACAATGTATACAAATTAAGTGAAAAACAATCAAACATTTTGTAGGAAAATTGGAAAATATTTTTTTTTACAAAAAGGTCAAAATGTCAAGAAAATCTTACAGGAATAGCTGGTCTTTATTTTGTGTTGATTAAGGGTATACACACACTTAAGCATAGATAATAGATAGTGATAGAGGCCTTTAGTTGCGTAGAAGTTACCCTGGGTTCATTTGTGACCTTTCAGAGTATTACACGTCTTGCTCTTGGAGTGATCTCCGTTTGTTGACCACTCCTGGGGAGGGTAATAATGGTCTTGAATTTCCTCTGTTTGTACATAATCTGTCTGACTGTGGATTGGTGGAGTCCAAACTCTTTACAGATGGTTTTGTAAACTTTTCCAGCCTGATGAGCTGATGACCAACTCAGAAATCCTCAGAAATCTCCTTTGTGTGTACCATGATACACTTCCACAAACATGTGTTGTGAAGATCAGACTTTTTATAAAAATCTTTTATAATATTGTTAAATAAAACAGGGTATTCACTCATACCTTATTGTTATCCCATTGATTGAAAACACCTGACTCTAATTTCACCTTCAATTTAAGATCTCACATGATCTATCCTAGTTTTATTAAAACAAAATTTACTTCAGAAAAAACTGCCATTTTAACCGAGGTGTGTAGACTTTTTATATCCACTGTGTACATATACACACACTTAAATAAATTATATACACTATATATATATATATATATGTGTGTATATATATATGTATTATGTGTATATACACTTAAATAAATCATAGTACAATATATTAGCATTTTCACTAGCATCTCACAACCTGAGATGTTATAGGATACACGTTTTTATTTCGCATGAAATTCTGATTCCGTTCTGTTTTCAGAGACTGCTGCTGATTCGTTTATAAATTCCACATCCAAGACTTATATGATGAGTTTACTGAAGAATTTTAATCTCAGTGATAATGGCCATCAGCACTTCCATTTCTAAATTGTCTTTCTTCAGACCTTTCTCCTTTCCCTCTTTATTTTGATAAAGTAATGTTTTGAATCAGCCACCTCAAAAGGTTTCAAAACATCACAGGATAAAGAAATATGTTACTCTCTTTTCTGATAGTGTATCTGAGTCTGTTCACAAAGCAACCCTTTTGATATATTACCAGCAGTCGTACTCTGAATTGCGTTCACACTTAAGCTCATCCTCATGCTTACTATGTAAAACTGCATGTATAAAAGAGGCGAATGTGTGCTCTTGTGTGTGTTATTCTGACATGGAATGTAACATCCATTGTGCTGTTGCATGTTTCAGAAAACTCAAACCTGGGAACAGTAGTGCATCTGAGTATAGCAGGGACACACTGAGCTGTTATTATATAGATACAAGACTTGTATATTGCCTGGATGTTTTAATTTGCCTTTAAAGAACAGGACGTCTGTCCCAGCTTGCTGGGGCTGCATATGGAAAAAGAGTCGGGTTGTTTGCATTCTTACAGTGAACACAGGAGCAGAGAAATGGCTGCCTCATAGAGCTGGATGCACATCTGTCTGTTGCATAACATGCAGCGAGACTGGCCCAGATGACTACGGCGTGGCTTGAGGAAGCCATGTGAAAAGCAGAACTAGAAAGTGAAGGGAGAAAAATATAGAAGCTTGGTTACTCTCTGTTTCTATACAATTGTCATTTGCAGAGAACTAGAATACATACAGTTATTTCACCATTCAACAGGATTGGAAAATATTTCCTTTGATTTAAATTCTGGTGAACTATAGATTGATCATGTCTAAATATTTACTTATTTCGTTTTTGCATTAAATGATAAACAGCAGATTGGACGGTACACTATGCCTGAGTGGGAATGTGTGTGTGGTGCAGTATGTCAGATGCTCACTTTATGACTCACTTGCTCTGTTTGTGTGGACCGTAAGGAGGGGGTAGAAGGAGGAACCTTGGATTGGAGCAAGATCCTTTAGCAAGCCTGCCAATAGGATCCTTCCCTCCAGTCATCCGTAGTTACGGCCATGTGATTGGTCCAGGTGTTGCGGTGAGGGGGAGATGTGGGTCCAGGTCCCTCATTGGACCGAGCAGTGAGGTCGCAGAGAAGCCGGATCCCACTTGTTCATCTTCCAGCTTCCTACATTGTGTTAATTCAGGAAAGCTGAAAAAGAACATAAAATGAATACACAAGAAATACAAACACTTCTCACCAGTTTATTTCCTTCTTTTCCTTACCATACAGAACAAATGGGGGCAAATGTGCAATAGGACATCTGTAGAATATGGAGCTTTTCCTTACTATGATAATACAAAGCGTCTTATTAATCAAGTGAAAATGTACAACATATCAGATTCATGTACTGCAGTGGACCACTTTTTAGAGCCTACACAAGAAACAAGGAATGTGTAATATTTGCTTTAATTTTGGAATTAAAATTTGCTGTGTGGAATCTCCCATATGAGTACAACTACTATCACATTTACACAAGTCACAATTCTTTGCTTCTGATTAAAGTGAAAATGTATATATCTATATAGCTGTGTATAATTGCTGTGTCTGTACATGTGAATGCATGTCTGTTTGTTTTGAGAATGAATTCTTCTTTTTGGATGGTTTCCATTCTGTCAAGATTTTTGTATAAAATATTATCTGGGATATGATGAAGGGGCAAAGTTGATTGCATTTATTAGGAGCTTCATATTCCTATTATAGAATCTGGCACTAAATTTGGATATAAACTGATCAGCCATAACATTAAAACCACTGAGAGGTGACATGAATAACATTGTCTCTTTACAATGGCATCTGTCAAAGGCAACAAATGAACAGTCAGTTCCCAAAGTTGATGTGTTGAAAGCAGGAAAAATAGGCAAAAGTAAGGATCTGAGCGACTTTGACAAGGGCTAAATAGTGATGGCTAGTCGACTGGGTCAGAGCATCTCCAAAATGGCAGGTCTTGTGGGGTGTTGCAGTGGTTAGTACCTACCAAAAGTCATCCAAGGAAGGACAACCAGTGATCCAGTGACAGGGTCATGGGTGCCCAACGCTCATTGATGTAAGTGGGGAGTGAAGCCTAGCCCGTCTGGTATGATCCCACAGAAGAGCTACTGTAGCACAAATTGCTGAAAAGTTCATGTGGGCTATGGTAGAATGTGTCAGTTCATCTCAGCTTGCTGCATAAATGGGCTACGTAGCCGTAGACCAATCAGAGTTCCCATGCTGACCCCTGTCCACTCTCGAAAGTGCCTACAGTGGGACCATGGAGCAATGGAAGAAGGTGGCCTGGTCTGATAAGTGACATTTCCTTTGCATCATGTGGATGGGCGGGTGCATATGCATTACATCCCTGGGGAATAAATGGCATCAGGATGCACTATGGGAAGAAGGCAAACCAGTGAAACAGTGTGATGCTCTGGGTAATGTTCTGCTGGGAAACCTTGCGTCCTAGCATTCATGTAAATCTTCCTTTGACACGTACCACCTACATAAACATTGTTGCACACCATTGGCAACAGCATTTCCTAATGGCAGTAGCTTCTTTCAGTAGAATAATGTGCCCAACCACACTACAGAAATTGTGTATCGGTCTTGTTTGTCCAGCACACCCCACAGATGCTTGTTTGAATCGAGAGCTGGGGAATTTGGAGGCCAAGTCAACACCTTGAACTCATGTTCCTCAAACCATTCCTGACCAATTTTTGCTATTTTTTTTCACAGTGCACAGATATTGGTCAGACCACCCAAAACATGAATGAGAACAGAGTTTGATTTGTTTTCCACAAAATAAGCAGGTCTTCCTTTAACTGCATTACAGGCTTGTGACAAGCAGAATTCTAGAATGTGTTCTCCTCTGTGGATAACAGGTTCACAAATATGGCCATAAAATAGATATAATTTATTTAAATGGTATAGATGTGGAACAAAACTGTAATTATCACAACGTTCAAATACAAGTGGACACCATATTACTCTAGCTCGAATGCATTTTTGAAGATGGCCCAAGGCTAGGGCTGGCCTGCAATGGGAATGCTAGTAGTGGGGTAGGAATGCACAGCACTCAAATTCCACTGAAACAATATAAAAAGAGCCAGTTGATGACCACAGTAGGAAAGAAAAGAGAGAGATAGTTGTGTGTCCGCCCAGGACTAGGGAGGGGGGCAGGCTGTTATCACTGTGACAATCCAGGCTCTGAGGAGTAGAGAATGGACCCTGTGTCTAGCCTGGTACCGGGGTACCAAGCGCCATCATGTCCTGCACAAAGGCAGCGATTTTGCCATAGAGAAGAGCGTGAGCGGCTGTGAGTGGCTAGAATGAGTGACCTCTGGAACACTGAGGAGGAGGAGGAGGATGGGCCACATCACTAGAAATAATAATGGGAGGGAACTGTAGGAGGGGACAAGGGAATAGTGCACACATAGACTGTGAGAGAGTGTGTGTGTGTGTGTGGGGGGGTGTCATGTGTTTGACAGAGGTCTTTCTGCTGCTTATAGAGCTCTGTTTGTTTATCTCGGCCCCCACAGCACCGTTGGGAGACAGGGACATGGACAGAGGCAGCATAGAGCAGACAGGGATATTATACACTTCTTATGTCACTGCTGGAGGGTTCGAGACATCAGACACATGCGTAGAGCAGAGAGAGAAGACGCCCGGCAGGGACTAAAGGATGACTGAGCTCTTACTGTAGATGTAACCTCTTAGCTCTGGGCATTCATTACAAGAACATTGCACCGAGGTACATGCCAGCTTCCAGGCTGTAGTTGCAACCACAAGACATATGGGAATGTTGAGGGACAGTGTGTGGCGGTGCGGCAGGATGCCCGCGTCCACTGGGAAGAAAACAAGAAAGGACTGCATTCCTAGCTGGATGAGAGCTCTGAGTGTTCTTGGGAGTCATGCAGGCTTGAACTGGGCTAGCTATGCTGTTCTATTTCCTCCCTGAAGACCCAGCCATGGATTTCTGCTTTGCAGTGATGACTGCTTTTTGCATCATCTTCACCATCTGCGCCAGCCTCTTCACCGTGATCTGTTGATTGTAAATGTGTTTCTTTCCTGGTGTGCCATTTCAGGATGAAAAAAAAAAAACTTTAGAAAAACTTGTTGGAAGTTTCATTTATAGCCTCATTGTCTCTTTCGCTTAAGTAAGCATTTTTCTAAGCCAGAATAATAAAAGTTAAATGTTGCCTTTCTTGTAAACTGTCTGTGATTGGCCGATGGCTAGATAAGATTTGCCGAAATGCCTTCGCTTTTGGGCTCTTTCACCATGATGCATTGTTCATTGTTAAACAAGTCACATAACCTCTTTTTCCTGAGGCTGCATGCTTTCAATTTATAATCTCTCTTCCTTTCTCCCTATTTTAGTTCAGCTGCTGAAGTCAGCGGATCTTGGACACCACAGCTTGCTTTACCTAAAGGAAATTGGCCATGATTGGTTTGGCAAGGTGAGATTTCTAAAACAAACATCATTTTACAATGAAGTGCTTACAATGCAGGGTTCTAGTTCTTGCATGCAGTCTAACGATGATGCGAAGCCAGAGGAATGTGTGTATAATTATATACAATACCATTCAAAGTTACTGTGCTGTGGAAGCAGCTTCTAAGTCGTAAACATGGGAAATGCTTGAGTACAGGGAATTCTACGTAATCCACACACTTGTAAATCTCTGCTTCTTGGTTCACAGGATGGTTCATGAAATTCTACTGTATATCTGATGAGTTTAAGTGTTTGCTTTTAAGGTTTTTCTGGGGGAGGTGAATGCTGGACTGAGCACCACACAGGTGGTCGTGAAGGAGCTGAAAGCCAGTGCCAGCATACAAGAGCAGACACAGTTCCTGGAAGAAGCTCTACCTTACCGGTCTGAGTCCATTGTATTATTATTCTATCCCTGTTGTCTTTTTCTTCATTCCTTCTAATATCCTAATTTGATCACCATTTACTTCATCAAATGTTCAAATGTATAATTCTACTTTTGAATAATTGGACTTACTGATACTGATGTGTGTATGTATAAATGATACAGTACTCTGCAGCATCCTGCCCTCCTGCAGTGCCTGGCCCAGTGCACAGATGTCACACCCTATTTGCTGATTATGGAATACTGCCCCCTGGTAATTGTCTTTCACCCTGTCTCTCACACACACACATACAGTAAATAACTTGTTCCACTCTGCTGGTGTATGCGAGTTGGATGGTATAAATACCGACACACCTAGCAGTTCTGCATTCACTGCCCTGTGTGTGTGTATTTTTGAGGGAATGAAGCTCCCTCTGCTGGTAAGTATAAAGGTCAGTCTGTAGCTAATCACAGCTCTAGTAGAACTGACATTAAATGCACTTTGAAATGTATAATTTGCACCCCTTGAAGTGTGGTATATTACTGCTGATCACAACTTTGCGGATGAGTAGTTCTTGGTTGATTTCAGGGTGATGTCAAAGGATACCTCCGTAGCTGCCGGGCAGCAGGTTCAGCCACCCCTGACCCTTTCATCCTCCAACAAATGGCGTGTGAAATTGCCTCCGGGCTTCAGTACCTCCACAAACATAATTACATTCACAGGTGAGGAGAAACATGTCCGTCTTGTTAGCAGATTCTCTGGTCCATTTTGTCCCAGTCCAAAGTGTGGATTTCAGCCCCTGTCTTATGGTCTCTTCTTGTAACAATATCCTGATGCTGCCTGAGTGCCTCTTACAGACTCCAGCATCAGTGATTTTGTTGCTGGAGGTGAACCTGTTGCTCGTCGGACCTCTCAACGGCATTGTAAATGATCAGACATTGTATTGTATATTAGACTTTTAATATACATTCAACTTCATTCACTAACTATGAATGTTTGTGTATCCTTAGTGACCTGGCTCTCAGGAACTGTCTCCTTACTTCAGAGATGTCCGTGAAGATCGGAGACTACGGCCTCTCTTACAGCAGGTACAAGGTGAGTCAGGAATGCATGAAAAGGGACTGCTGACTTGCAGTGCTAATGCTACTGTGATGACACCGCTACATCAGCCTCTGTTCAGTCCATCGCTTCAGTACATGTATGTTGTTTCTGTCTCTGTTAGGATGACTACTTTGTGACGGCAGATCAGATTTGGGTGCCACTACGTTGGATCGCCCCAGAGCTCATTGATGAGGTCCATGGCAACTTGTTAGTAGTGGACCAGACAAAGCCCAGCAATGTCTGGTGAGAGGTGCTTTACAAGTCAACCACTGAACATAAGTATTAACATACCTTTCATGACACCAGAACATAGATGCTTGTTTTTTGGACTTAGGTCACTGGGTGTGACAATCTGGGAGCTGTTTGAGCTGGGGAGCCAGCCATACAGACACTATACAGACAGGCAGGTGTTGACGTATGCAGTGAAAGAGCAGCAAATGAAGCTGCCAAAGCCTTTGCTGAAAGTTCCCCTGTCTGAACGCTGGTGAGTCATTTCAGCTCCTGAGTCATAATCACCACCATTGGTTAATGACCTTCCATTCTCCATGTGCTGGACAATCATTACGCTCCCATCACCACATACAAAACATACCACAGGCAAATCAAGCAGTCATCAATTATCACTAAAATAAATACTAACAACACAGTGAATGTATTTTCTATCAGAGGCTTCCAGAGTGTTCATTCCATTTTCTCCCTTGCAAAACCAACAAATCAATACTGCTTAGGTCCACTGTGGTTAGTCATTCATTTTCCTGTTTCACAGTTCAATCAATCATACTGTTAGTTTTTCCTAGAAGTTTGTGCTCATTAATTCTGTTCCCACACAATACCATTCATTATACTACATGTAGTCAAGATACTGAAGTTGCTAATATTGACCTTTCTGTGAATGAAAACCGGCTTTCTCTGTCAGTTCATACCAATATGAGAGTTTGGTCGTTATGCACTTTCTACACATCCATGGTGCTGGCTTATTATTTGCAACAATAACCAAAATAAAGACAGTATGCTTCTGTATGATTATCCAAGCTTTAATATAATTCAGGTATGACAGTTTTCTTTTTAATCCTAAGAATTTGCATTGTCCTTTGTGTATGAGCAGGTATGAAGTGATGCAGTTCTGCTGGCTGCAACCAGAGCAGCGGCCTGTTGTGGAGGAGGTCTACCTGCTGTTGAACTATCTATGTGCTAAAGGTACCAGTGAGGCACAGGAGGACTTTGAGAAACGCTGGAACTCCCTCAGACCAAGTCTAGACACAGGCAGTTCCCAGAGAAGCCCAGCCCTAGAGGTACCATCATCTACTTCCTCATTCCCTCTACTGGAGCACTTCTCCATGGTTGACAGTTTCCAGTCTGAGAACGGTGATGAAATACTAACGGTCACTGAGACCAGTGATGGGCTCAACTTTGAGTACAAGTGGGAACAGGCCAGAGCTGAACAGGCCTACTGCTCCTCATCTACAAGTGGGCCTCTAGGAAGTAGCAACCCCCATTACCAGGACATATACTATCCCCTCAGCAGTTCCACAGGAAGCTGCAAAGAGGAGAGTCTCACTCTGGGTGTTTCTCCATCCCAGTACAAGTCAGATTACCCAGGTGTAGTCCCAGTGTTGAGTGCACACAGTCCGTCTGTTAGCAGTGAGTACTATATTCGTATTGAGGAACCCGTAGAGTGCAATATCAGTGTGGAGGAGGCCACTCTTGACTACAGTCCAGAACTTGAGGCCAGCAAATGTACCTTCTCCAGGGATGACACGAAAAGTCCTACAGTGGCTCATACAACAACATACTGGTCAGGAGCAAAAGACTCTAATAGCATTATAAATTATTCAGATGCTAGTCCAACTACTGCCCTAAGTGTGGACCCACCTCAGAGACAAGATCTGAACCATATGGATTCTGTAGAACAATTAAGTCAATACTTTTCCCCCAGTGACCGAGATAGATTGCACTGTGAACTGACACCCTCAAGAGAACAGGAAGTTCCTTTGAAAATAGGACAACCGTCCAAGTCTTTTCTTAAGTCTGGGAGCTTATACAATACAGGTGTACAAGAAACTCCACGTGGCATATCAGTTTCAATGAGCAGTCCCAGTTTGGGACAATGTGACCCCTACCTTGAAGCCAACCAAAGGACAGCTGAAACAAATATGGCCAATGAGGCCTATTATGATATGATGGGTAGCCTACCAAAGAATATTCCCAGGCCACACAATATAACTGTTGATGTTGAAGCTGCTGATTGTCTTCTTATGGGTGCTATTGATCCGGAGGATGACATCAATCATTTTACTGAGAGTGAAACAATTAACTGGACCTCAAACCACTCCACAAATAACAACACTTTAAACTTTGATGGCCGACAAACCAGTGGGTTTCTTGACACCTATCTTGAAGTACACCACATAACACCTTCCTCCAGTGCCCAGAGCTTACGGCCAGGGACAATAACAACCAGGCAAAATTCTCCAAGTAATTCCTCCAATACATTTAAACAGCATTCACACATGGAGGTTAATGGTAGCAACTCCACTGCATTTTCATACACAGATTCATACACAGAATATGTGTCATATATACAACTCTGTTCTGAGGATCACAAGATAGTAGAGTCATCAGCCCCAGAAAAACAACAAATTATACATCCAGCTCAGAACCCTCCTCATCTGCATATCAGAGAGAATATGACACGCGTCCCTATACGGGAGTATTCAAGTAGCAATCCTCTTTCTCTTGTAGCTGAGAAATCAGTGACTGGGGACAGAAGCACAACTCCTGCACAAGACATAAAAGTGCACTCAGCTGGTCCTACAGTTATGCCTGCAGCTCTGTCTGAGTGTGTCTCTGAGTGCTGTCATACAGGGGACAGCATCAGCCTGGTAAACATTGATGACTGCAGTGATGGCGATGTTACCGAAATTACATCTAAGGTGTTTGCAGAAGTTGGAGATATTAACCTAGCACACATACCCTTGCACAGAGAGATTCGAAACAAAGACCCTCAGGAATTTATAGACCTTGCCTCAAGTAGCAGCCCCTGTGAAGCCTTCAGTCCAGATGCTTACAACACATCCATTCAGCCCAAATCACTGGACAGTGGCTATGACACAGAGAACAACGAGTCACCCGAGTTTGTCATGAAAGACCTGGAGGGAAAACCGGTTCTCAGTACAAGTGTGGAATCAGAATATGAAATGGTTCTTCAGATGGACCTTGAAGAAAATGATTTGACCCCAGCTAGCAATAGTACTCTTAAACTGACAAGCCTGGGCAATCGGAATCAATACAGAGACTCTGCTTATTTTTCAGACTATGATGCAGAAAATGAAAAAAGTCCCTGTGAAGGAGACAGCATCTTCTTTGACAACAAATTGGATGATTTCTTTGAAATAGAACCTGTAAAAGACAACTCTCTTAAGAAGGCTAGGAGACAGAGGGGCTTCCCAGTGAGTCAGAAGGAAGATCAGTACCATTTCCCAAGCATGGTAGAAAATGTAGATAATGCTTTACTGAGTGTCAAACAGTTGTGTCTTGAGAGGAGGAACATGGAGTTTGATCTAAGTTCATCTCCTGCAGCAGGTCCAGTGATTACAGCATTGGCCCCATTTCCTCCAGAGATGGGGGGATGTTTGACCAAAGAGCCTGCTCCAGATGATGGCCTTGGAGTGGAATCTGAGCACTCTGGAGAGGAGCCAGCCACTGAATGCTTCTCCAGCATGGGTTCTGAGGGCTCAGCCACAACACAGGAAGCTACAACCATGGATGACCAAGTTAACAGTACTAACATGGGCTTCTCATCTGCAGACTCCCTGGGTTCTGCCTCCACTATGTTGGAAGTCAAGAACTGTGAGAATGGGGAAGGCAATCCAGACTGTCAGATTGATGGGAAACATGAGGAGAATAAAGGAGTGGAAGAAAAAACAGAGGTGGTGGAAGAAGCACTCTTGAATGTTAAGCGGGATAGTTCTCTGGACAATATTCTGCCTGCCTTACCAGAGAACCTGGACATTCCAGCACCCCTGGGAAATTGTGAGGAAGAGGAAGACTCTGATGACAGCGATGAGTCGGATGAAGAGTTGCGTAGCTACAGTGTCCAAGAGCACAGTGAGGACAGTGAGGAGGAGTTCACCACTGTTCCAGTGGTGGTGGTGAGTGAGCGAAGTAGCACCAGGCACCTGCGTAGCCTCCTCAAAATGCCATCCCTCCTCACACAGTCCTTCTGTGATGAGCTAGAACGCAAGAAGAAAGCTGTCTCCTTTTTTGATGATGTCACTGTGTTCCTTTTTGACCAGGTCAGTTGCATTGCAACTCGGTACTGTTGTGAAATTTGTAATCTATGACGTAAAATTTTTGTTTTATGGACAGAACTGTAGCTGAACTAGTTGCTAATATTGATTTTTTATATCTGAGAAATAGTATCTTTGTGTTGTAGGACAGCCCTACAGGTGAACTGGCAGAATACACCTTTCCTCCAGGGATGGAACCGAATGTCCTGGCAGCAGAGTGTAAGGAATATCCATCACAGAAGGAAGTCAATGAATCCGATAGTTCCTCAAATGGGAATGTCTTAGAAGATAGTAAGTTTTATACACTTAAATCAAACATACATATTTCATATATAGGTTTTTTTTTTGCATATACACAAACTACATGGTAAGAAATAAAATAATTAAAAAAACACTACTATTGCTATAAAAATAATAGCTACTCTTACTAAACAGGTGGGACCTTAGAGTGGGAGAATGACTTTCCGTTGATGAACAATGCTTCAACATTAGAACCCGCCTCTGACAGAACGTGTACCTCACCAAACTCTCCCGTCAAACTTACCGAGGAGAAGCCAGCACCCCAGTGTTCCCGCTTCAGTGTTTCCCGCTTCTCTATTACACACGTGTCTGACTCGGACGTCGAACCCATGGGAGGTCAGTGCCACTCAGTAACCACCAGCAATGTGAGTTACACAAAATAAAGGCATTGTACCATACGTGGTGTACGTGTCTGTTACACAACCCTCACACAAGATGTTTCTTGTTCTGCACTGCACAATCACATCACGCTCTGTACTCTTGTTTTCTCCACACAGGTAGCTGCTCAGATGGAGACCAGGCGTGAGAATGCATCCAGATATCATTTTGGCCTGATCCGGCTCTAGATCCTCTTCTGTGTTTATTTAATGTTCTGGACAAGGGTTTTATGAATCAGTGCCTCATGCTGTATTTGAATTATATTAGCCAACCTTTTGTTTGTCTTGAGCCAGGGGTTGGCAGTGACATTGTCTGTTAAGGACAGCATTTAAAATTTCAGAAAAATCTGTGAGGAAAATTTTATGTATGCATATTTAAGACGATACGATTATTTGCAACATTCAGTATCAACACTCATATTGCAACAAATCACTTTATTACAAACTGTAGCAACCATAAGGGTATTGGTTACATTGCTGTACTCCTCACTGGCTTACTTACAGTGCACACGTCACTCATTGGTCAGATCTTCCAGATGCTGGTTATAACTGCAAAGTAAGGGAAGAAACACTAAGGTCTTGATAAGACAACCCAAATCAAATAACATTCAGCTTTTTGTCAACTACAAGGGGTATTGAATTGTGTACCCGTGTTGGAGAATGTAGACCATTTTCGATGGAAGCATTCGTGTTTTGACCACTTTAAGCTAAAATATTATGGCTCAGGTAAACTGAAGGATGTAAAAATTGGTACGGCATCAAAGCGTAAGCCACATTATAAAGATGCTTGTGTTTAATATAATATGCTTCCTCACTTTTCCCCATTTTCCCCATTATGCTGCTATTCAACCCTGAGGATGTGGAAAATATTACGTAAATGCACTTTCTTTGTTGAAGCCTAGAGTTTCTGTGCAAATTTGTTTCCATCAGCAATGTCAGGATGCTTGTCTATTTATAGAGATACAGTTAAAAAAGTATCCCAATCTTAGTCCTGTCACTGACGTTCACTTTTATATGCAAGTGAACTTTCATCTCAGTGCTTATTGAGGTAGGGATTTAGCATTTCATTATATCAGTTTACATATGCTGGGTTTGTCATATTACTCTTTAGTATCAGTGAGCCACACAGTGATGGGCTCTGTGTCATTACAAAGTATGGCTGTAGAATAGCCTCAACTAGACTAGAGGGAGATCAGACATTGGGGGAGATCTGATTACTTTATTGAATACTGCATAACTGATTAAGATGCACATTTTTTTAAGGATAACTCCACAGATTTGCCAAATAACCATGAATTTCAATTGGATAGCCTGCAGACTGAAATGCTGAATTACAACCTAGCATGTCTTTTAGGATCGATTTGATGCAAGTTTTTCAGCTTTTCTCATACAATCTTAGAAGAAAAAATAAATAAAAGAGTGGGTTCTAACTTTCTAAATAGGTTCTACTTGGACCTTGTAGAAATGTTAAAAGGTTCCCTGGAGAGACGAACCAAAAGTGGGTGCAAGATGTAACCTTTTCTTTTCTAAGAGTGTAGGTTAAATCTTGAAGACTGTGATTATTGGGAAGTAATACTCCACACTAACAGTAACATGCTCCAGGACAGCTTTTTGTAATGTAGCTTGAAAATATTTGAAGTAGTTCACACCAAGTGTCAACATGACTTAACAAATATAGGTTGCTTAATACCTAGAAGTTATTTGCAAAAAATTAAAAGAAGTTTCTTTAAAAATAATGAGGCTCATTACAGCCACTGGCAGCTCTCTGAACAGCTCCTATAAATGGTACCTCATAATGCTGGAAGACGCTGGATATGTATTGTTAGAGAATACTTAGCAGAGCATATCAGTATAATGACAGAAACAGAAGCATAAAAAAAACACCTGTCAAATAAATGCCTGTGGACTTCCTGTCTTTCTCATACATCGTCCATCTTCAGTTACGAGTCTGTGCTAGTGACCCGACACTAAGTTCTCTATAACATTTTTCACTGAAAATGCTGTAATAATGTATGTTACTTGGTCTTACTACAGCTGCACAGTCATGCTCAACCCAGCCCCACTGGGCCACATCCATAGTTTATTACTACGCCAATATTCAGGCATCGGTATACACTGGTCCTCTTTAACAGGTGTTTTGTAATCTGTACAATCCTGCAGCACTGTACTATTTTTGGAAGACATATCAGTACTTTATAGAAGACAGATAGATGACTGTTTCGAGTTGCCAAAGTGATACCTGATCATCAGGAGCTCAGTGAATCATCCTGTTACAGTACGGTGTGTGGTGTGTTTGTTCCTGCACTTGTAGTAGCACCATGGCTGTTTCATTTCAACCCACTCCATGCTGACTGTAGTACTCCAAAAAATAAACAAAACAAACCCATAGTTTGTCCTCATGTGTCACATGTTTAATTGTAATGGGTCTTTTTGTTGCTTTTGCAGAAGGTTAACAAGTTTTGCTTTGCCCTTAACATTATCTAGACCCAACCAGTGTGGGCTTGCTTATATATGCTATATAAGCCGTAGTTAGGTCATATATTGAGGCTGAAAACTTTATAAGAACTGACCGAGGTGTGGATCGCCTGTGCCAGTATTGCCAAAGATACTCTGCTACTCCTTCCAGTTTAATCAGAGACAGTCCAATCTACTAATCACTTGAAAGTTACCACATTGCTAACAAAAACATCCTAGTAGGCAGAGAGGCAACATTTTACCACAAAAGCCATAGCGCATGTCGATGGATAGACCATCTTTCAAATGGGTGACAGCGTACCAGTAGTAGGAAAACAGTGAGGCAAAAGTCCAGTGTGACCCCTACTTAATAATTAGTTTTTATTGACCAAAGAGCCCAGAGCCCCACCCATTCATTTCCATTGGCTCACCGAAGCTTGTGAATTCACAAATGAAAGTTCTCTCCGGTCAAGTTGGTATGAAACGAAAGAAACCATTACCAGAAGCAAATGTGTCTTGTTACTTTCTCCTGCAACGAATTCGCTTTTATGCTGGGCAAATTTTAGTCATGTTTGGTCTGCTGCTTTGGTCGAAAAAGTAGAAAAGCATCGTTTTAGACGGTTTAGAATTTTCAAACTAAACTGAGCTCACAGATGCCTTGGGTCACAGACGGTCCAAAATGAAAGATCATCTACTTTCCCACCTCCTAGAATTGGGTACCACCAACTGCTTCCAAAATAGGGTGAATGCTTAATGTTGACCCACTTAATATTCCACACAAATAATAATGTTTACGTAGCCGGTTTCTCTTACTTGTAAAATTGGGTACTTGTGAGCTAATCAAGTAATAAATGTACACTTGATTACATCCATTTTATTTCACAAAGAACAGAAATGTGTATTAGTAAAATGCATCAACATAAATAAGAATGAACAGAACAAAGACAAGATTTGAGAAGTTATTAAAAGAAAAAAGAAAAAAAAAAAGAAAAACAGGCTTCTTCACACACATTCATTCTCCCAATACTGTGCAATCCAATCAGACAGCTGATGATGTTTCCTGTCTTAACAGTACACTCAATTAATACCAGGATACACTACTGCAAATACACATAAGGTTTCAATTTTAAGTAGGATTTAGAACTAGAACTAGACATTGCAAGTTTTCAATATGACGCCTATATCTAAACATTATTAAGGTGTTAAAAATTGAATTCATGAAACTTGAAACCAAAACATTTTCAAGTATAATGAGTAATTGAAGCTATTTCTCACAGTTCAGCTGCGAGTAAACGGCGTCTTCTTTCTAGAAGATGATTTTTGTTTTCAGCACAGAACAAGCAATGTCTTGTGTATTAGAGAAAATGTTACACACACAAAAAAAACTACAAAACAAAAACAAATAACATTTAAATCTTAAAAGTTCACAGCTGCTGGAATTATTACCTCCAGTAGTGAAAATAGTTTCGAAATAAGCACAAGAGTGATGCAAGATCGGCAAATAAGCACATTGGTTTATTAACATATTAACATGTGGGCGACACCGTAGTGCAACCAACGGTCCCCAGTTCCATCCTGAGCTTGGGTTACTGCTTGTGCATTACAGTTTCTGTGCATGATCTACCTGTGCTTGTGTGGGTTTCCTCCACATTCACCAGTTTCCCCCATCCCAAAAAATATGGTGTTAGGTGACTAAAGATTCTAAATTGCCCCTAGGTGTGAACGAGAGTGTGCATGGTTTATTGCGATGAACTGGCGTACCGTCCAGGGTTCCGCCTCGCGCCCGTCGTTCCCGGGATCGGCTCCGGATCCCGCCATGACCCTGACCAGGATGAAGCACTTTCTAAAGATGTACTTGTCAAGCAAATTGAGAAAAAGAACTATTTACACTAAGTGTACATTTTAAGCAATTGTGCATGTGCAAGTCTAATTCTGATTTTTTTTAAGAAGCAGTATTGATGAGCGAGAACAAACACTATTGTTTATATTGACATTTTTTCTAAGTAGTTAATCGACACAAAAAAGTCAGCATTTTGAGGTGTATATAATCAAATTAAAAATGAAAAGACACTAAAAAGCAAAACATCAATACAAAAATCTGAATATATCCCCTTTGCCTAAGAACATCTGGACCCCCCCCCCCAAGCTAGAACACCTAAAGCAGTAGAAGGCACAAACCCCTGGAGCTGCCCTGCCAGGAAACATACAGAGAAACTGCTAGAACTTTATATTGAAGCAATTGAGATGAGTGCAGTGACACTTTCATTACTGAAGTATCCACAGTATGGAGGCGGCAGACGGAGCCTTTGCCAAAGTACATCAAAATGAATCATTTGGCGAACGCTTTTATACACAGCGCCTTGCAACTCAATTGAGCAGTTGAGGGTTAAGGGACATACTCAAGGGCGGAACAGTGGTTTTTGCTAATGCTGGGATTTGAAGTCATCAGCAGCCCAGAGCCTTTACCACTGTGCCATGAGTGCCCCAAAATATAGCCTCAATTTACAGCAGCTAACAGACGGAAGCCTTAATGACAGAGTGAAAATAAGATCACTTTTTATTCAAAATCTAATATAAACTGAAGCTCTAATCTTACCTCAACTAAAGATGAGGAAGGCTAAGGCCTACTGCAACAACAGATATATAAAGGGATGAAAGAAAAAAAAATTATAATAATCTATACTCAACCATTACATTTTCCGTTCGCCATTTTCATGTAACTAGAGTAGTATTTTCTGAATGATTTTTTAATTTTGTATCAAAACCCTTAACCAACACATATCACTGTTTATCATCATAATGGGATTAAATCAATCAATAAGAGCACTGATCTATAAACCTTTCCCACAGACACAGCTAATTTCTCGTCAGCTCAGAGTGAAGCTGACATTTCTGCAGAACTATACAGCAATGTTTAGGAAGCTATACAGAACACTTGTTTAATTCCTACGACCCAGAGTTATGGATCCAGGGCTTTATCCCCAGTTGCCCTGTAGAGGCTTAAGCATGTGGCTCCGTGTTTTGTTTCAGGTGGTAGAGAGCAGGCCTGTGAACAGGCCGCGTTAGTAGAAGAGTGTGCCGTCCATCAAGCTTGATCTGAGGTAGACCTCCATCGAGCGGTCACTGTAAGAAGAGGGGGGGCGGGGGTCAACAAATATCGTCAGTGTGTGAAATGGTGCATACGGGCGTGCCATTCATCTTTAGCAGGCAAATTTTGAATCTATGCACTACAAAGTGAATTTGGTCAAGATAAAGAGTACTGCTGAAAGGCATACAGTGATTCATTTGACATATACTTATGAACAAAATTACTTTTTCTATGGAGGGTGTTTTGAGCAAGCATGCAAATGAAACAAGATGTTGTTGACTAAGTGCTAGTGTGTACATTTGTTAGGCATTGATAGGCATGCATTAGAGTTAGATTTTGAGTTACCTCCAGTGCCAACATTTTGCCTCCATGAAAACACCACCTTCTGGCAACCAAAGACCTGTCTGATTGGCTGGTACAAATTACACCACAAGGAAAGAGAACCAACCAGAGAGGCCGGTGACAGAATGAAGGAAAACAAACCAAAAAAAAAAAACCCCAAAAAGAAATAACAGAGAAGCCCCACTCCCCAATTATACGCCAGACAACCAATGAGAGCAGAGGGAAAATGAGCGAGAGGGAGGACATGATTGTTTGGCTGAGCAGCAATGGAGGCAGGTGACTTACGGAGGTCCTGTACACTCAGAACCGGGACAATTCAGGACCCAAACTGGAAGGTAAAAAGAGTCCATGGGTTTGTACCGGAGCTCAGCTCAGACTAGGATTATGCATGGCTACATATCGGACTGTTAGTTTTGTGTAGGATGGAGGAAGGTTACTCATTTTGTGGCATGGTGTCTGAGTTTTGCACTGGCTCAGATGGATGAAGGACATTCCAACCCTATGCTCATACATGAGTAAATAAAATGTCTCTACAATGATGACAGGTTCAAAATATAGTGTAAAATGAAGAGTCTGCCCATAGCAGTCGTCCAATTTGTCTTTGATGAGACCAATTTTGGAAACAAAAGCTCATTCTCACACAGCAAAATATATTAAACTGCCAAATATATTCAACTACCAAGTGTTGTCATAGCCCTGAATTAACATCACTACTACTAATCTCAATACACAAATCTCAGACAACAGAGAGACAGCATATCCCACTGCGACAAAAGAATCCGTGCTCACAAAGACAAACCTAAGCACTCTTTCTCTCTCTCGCTCGCTCGCACACACACACAAACAGCATTCTGTATGTATTGCAAAAGGGATTTGGTACTAAAGTTGGTGAGTGGACATTAGATGATAAATATAATGATGTAGTGCAGAAATGCAGAAACACACACAATGGATTCAACAGCATGGATTCAATTTAACAATCATGTATAATTTGAACAAGTGTTTTATTAATATATAGATATTTATATATTATATATAGTTTTGTTTTTTTTGTAAAAATTCACAATACATTCAAGGTCAACATGTTGCTGAAGTTCCTCCATAGCATGCATTTTGTGATGGAATGTTTTCTGTATACTGATTTCTGTGCATTGTAATTTGATTTACAAGAAAAAAGAAAAGCATTTTAAAAAGAGACATAAGGTACAAAAGCACAGCAGGAAAGTACACCACGGCTCCAGAGGATCTGTCAGCTGACCGTTTAGGAACACGACAGATTAGAAGTGAGAACATATTACAGCTTTCCTTTCATTGGAAATGACAGGAGATTCAGGTCTCAGAGATGAAAAGAAAGCAGAGTTTACAAGGAAGAAGTGAGAGACGCGATTTACACCTGGTCGTTTCGTGCATCTCGAGTCTCAGGATTATATCCGGATATCCGGTTATAATTATAAATACCAAATCACGCGGGAGAGGTTTCAAACGGATTTAAACGCGAGACACGTTTGGGTCAAATGTTAAAGAGATACTGTACATTTGATTTAAGTACGTCGCAATTATGTGATGTTTGCAAACCCTCATTCGTCCATCAAGTTCGTTTTAGTTTTAGCTTTCTGGAACCATCCTCATGGCCAAAATGGTGTGGAGACAGGAGTTACAACTACAATTACTCATATTACTCCATCCAAAAGCCTTCACAATATGATCACGCATGTGGTTCAATACTACCAAAGTTGGTGCCTTTATGAAAACTAAAAAACGATATCATTTGTGTAAAACAATTGGAAATAAGGAACAAATTTGGGACGTTGGTGGTCAAGTATAATGAGCTGATTTGATTATTACATGCTGCACAGCACTAGTTCCCAACCCTAGTCCTGGAACACTCCCTGTCCTACACATTCTTATGTCTTCCCAGCTCCATCACACCAACTTCAACTCAGAAAGGACTGTTAATGAGCTGATTAGTTGAACCAGATGTGTCCGAGCAGGGAAAACACTCAAACGTACAGGACAGGGGGTACTCCAGGAGCGGTGTTGGGATCTTTTGCTCTACGACAATTACATTTCAATCTGGAGAACCAGAGATGGATCTGACCTCAAAAGATTAACAGGATACAATCCTGATACAAGACTTTGATACAACAACCAGGTGTAAATAGAATTATTGTGATTTTCTTTATTATGTGCTGGTAGCATGGTAATATTACTCTTGCTGTTCTAGATTTTGATATTTTATATTGCTATCATACTGGCCTACCTGTTTGGGCCTCCTTACCCTGTGTATCTTACTTCAATGATTTGAAGATATTTCAGAAGTAATAAAGAAGTGTGGACAATAATGTGAAAATTGATCCCACAATGTTAAAAGTGACACACCCTCTGGGCTGCACATTGTGTTGCTTAAAGACACGGTGGAAGCACACAACGCTCTACAAAACACACAGAGAAAAAAAAACAAAAACAAAACAAAACAAAAAAAAAACACGCCGCACAACTGAACCATAAAGAGAATACAAGGCTCTGTGGCGAGCGAGAGCTTCGATAGTGCCAGTCCACAGCGTAAAGTAAAGGACAAACGGCACGTGTCTTTTATGGAAGGAGAGCTGCTTGAAAATATCGACATAGCTTTTGGCACTTTTACATGATGATGTCCTTTAAAAAAAAATTATCATCATCATAAAAACACAACAGTTGCAGAACTTGTGCACATGCATGGGAGAGGAGTCCATTTGAAGAAATCCACGGCGGCAGCGGGCAAGGCGAAGAGCAGCTCAGTGTCTGTAAAGGTGCGAGGCGAGCAGGTGGAGCGCCCTCTGGCTCTCTCTGTCAGACTCCCCCCCGACCCACCACACGCCACCGGCACTATGGCCCCCCGGCGACAACACGCAGGGGAGGAAGAGAGGACAGAAAGGAGGGATGAGAGCGGCCTTCTTCCACTGAAGGAGGGGTGCGTGGAGGCACGTGTTAGGATTGTTTTGAGGGGGGAAGGGGAGGCTAGAGGGGGAAACTGGGAAGGAAGGGGTGCAACCCCTGTGCTATCCGGAGTTGTGTCTGTGTCTGATAGCCTGTCTGTGTTCACACTGTCGAAATCAATTTGCCATCGGAACTGTGGAACAAAGAGAGAAGGAAGCTTGCCAGGTCGGACACACTTAGAAAGAAATGGAGAAAAGACAAGACAGCCAAAAGAAGTGGAGAAAGGAAGGGATGGAAGTGACTTTGAGGGGTAGGGGGGAGAGGAGCACCGTTTTAACATTTAAAAACAACAACAAAAAAATAAAACAACAGGAGCTCCACAAACGTACTAGACGACAAGATTGGGTTATCTCATGTGCTAGGCTGAAAAAAAAAGAAAACAAAAACCAAAACTAGGGGCCAGATTTGAGGTGGCTTTGGCTATCAAAGTCATCTTCCTCAGTGTAAGTTAACTGCACGGCTAGATGGGTTGCAGTTTAGACGTACAGAGCTAGAGACAGGAGTTCAGGGCACACAGGATATGGACAATGAGATCAGAAATGATGCACTGCACATGTTGATGATGCTTCTCTCAAACCCACCAACTCGCTCAAACACATACACAACACAAAGACATACATCCAGCCTTCTCCAGTCACATAACACACAGGGCATATATTGTTGGGGTCCTTCAAAGAGGGAAGGGGGAAAGGGGGGTGGGAGTGGTCATTTAGACAAACTTTTTCCACATCTGCTACTTATCTGAGCTGACAGATGCCACAATGATCTAAGGAAAGGGAGTACTGATAGAGACAGGTATTAAAAGAATACTCCTAATTTCTATATACCAAATCTGTAGTGTATACCACAGACAAGAATTTCAGCTCCGTTCCCTACACTAAGAAGAGAGCAGTAGTTGCTCAGGAAAGTGTTTCTAAATGATGCTCTTGGATAAATATAAACTAAACCAAAATCACAAAAACATAGCTAAACTAAACAAAACAGATATGCTGATTATTTTCTTTACCGCTGTCTCACGTAAAATTTTAATGAGCGGTATTTATAACATCGTCTCCATCCCCATGTTTTATTTAAACTGTTGTACATATGGACTTCAGTTGAATTCGAATGAAGCAGTAGTGTGTATGCAACGGTTTGACTTCGGGGGAAAGTGTAGTCATTAAACGTGAACGTTTTCTAGAAAGTTTATGAATTCCTCGAGCAAACATTTGTACACCAAGTTAAGACATCAATAAGGACGTCTTCGGGTAGACCTTCTCTCATGTCTGTCTCACCCGAAGACACATTATAACGATAGAGAATAGTGACGGGTTGGAAAATATTCAGATTTAATCAATGACTGCACTTAGCCTTTCATTTACATGTAGCCTGTCTGCATCCCCCCCTCAGTACAGAGAAACATGCCCAAATCCTCGTCCATGGTAATCACACATGTGTTGCAGATGGGCTGAAAAGTGTTTAGGCCAAAGAGCAATGGAGTATTCCTTTAATTACTGTTCACTATCAGAAGGATCTCCCGGCTGATTCATTTCACACCTTACAGTTTATTTCTTACATATAAACACGCACCAGTTCCTCCACATTAAATCTTACCTTGTGGCAAAATGACTGTCATAATCCTCAATCGCTGGCTGCGAATTTGTAAAAAGAACATTTCAATGCTACCCTGGAGTGCACTGAAGCAGAGCCAGTGAAGAAGGTGAAGTTAGTGTTAGTTTCAAAAAAAAACAAAAAACAAAAAAACATGCATTGCTCAGTGCAATCAGAAACAAGTGTGTTTTGCTCCAGCAGGTGGAGTCAGTAAGCTTCTGAGCTCAGAGGAATATATCAGATCCCATAAAGCAGACAAGAATCATGCAGAGACGGTGTCAAAATTTAGTTGAGAAATCTACAGGGTTAGTAGTTAGCGAGCATGCTTGTGTGTGTGTGCGCGCGTATGTGTGTATGTGTGTGTACCTGTGTGAAGCCAGCCATGCTGTAGGGACGCGGGCGATTCTGTGTGAGGCTCTGAGCCAACAGACGGGCGGTCAGACCGTAGTCAGGCATGGGCAGAGACGTGTCGTCTCTCTCCAGCAGGTTCCCCGTGCTGCTGCTCTTCCCGTGATGTAGACTGAAGGAGAGTGCACAATCAGCCCAGACTACTCAAGCCCATACATGCATCGCTGGAGTTCGATGTAGCTTTAATCAAATCAGTTGATTTTGCGGTGGCCTTCTTTGAATGCAAAAAGGTGTGTCAGCCAAAACCCAGCTTTTGTTGTTTTTTTGTCCCAGTGACAGAGCACCCAAGCAAGAAATTCCCCAATCCACGTAAGAAGCAACAATTATGAGAGATAAGTGCACCTGGTCTGTTTCAACCTCTAGGAAACTATACAAAAATGACTCATCCTTCAGAATGTCACTACTATAAAAAAAAAAAAAAAGTAATTTTTTGTCTTTCCCAAAAAAAATAAAAAAAATAAATAAATAAATAAACACCCCCAGCACACACACACACACATACACACACAGAGCTTTCTTTTTTTTTCCTTTTTAAGTGTGAGAAAGTGTCTGGGTACTTACTTAACTCGCAGCTTGTCACCGTCACTCTCCGGTAACACTCGTGTGTAGGAAAAGGGGAACCAGCCTCTCCTGAAATGAAAAATTAAAGCAAGCAAAAATGTAGTGTTTTTAAAAGTAAACCAATAAGACGTGAAGTAAGAACAACCTGTAATGGTAAGAACAAAACCACCAGAGATGGTTTTGTTCAGTCATGTCCAAGCTGTTGGTAAAAACAGGTTTTGTTTATTCCCACAGCACAAGGACTTACATCTTGTTCTTCTCGTTCTCTCCATAATGCCAACCATCCCGAGCCTCAGGCACCAGCAGTGTGATAATGTCACCCTCAGTAAAGCTTAGCAGTGTGCTGTTGTCACCAGCAGCATGAGAGAAGATGGCCTGCACACGTGAGCGCCCGTTCTTCTCCAATCCTGCCGCCATGGAGCTGGACCTGGGCAGAGTCCGTGTCTCGCCTGAGGAGAAGAGAGACAAATGCTATGAGGACAAGATAGTAGATAGTAGGTAGAATTAATTCATTTGAGTACTAAGGCTCCTTGACTGGTGATTTAAAAAAAAACAATCTAGCTGCTTGACTAGATGTGATTAGCTTTATTTTGTAGGTGCCTTGGTCTCGTACCCACGGTGGCCTTGCTCTTAGCAGGCTGGGGTCTGCGGACAGGCAGGGTGTTGGAGTAAACATCGCTGACCTGCCTCTGTGGCTGAGTCTGGGACTGAGGCTGTGGGGAGGCGGGTCTTCCCTGAGACACACCCCCTTCAGCCCAGTACTCCTCACCTTGCATTCCTGTTGTACCATTGACCAGAGACATGCCATCAGGCCCCATAAGCCTCTGCAAACAAAAGGTACAAAACATTAGGCAAAAGTCACTTTAAGTGTGAATGCCATGTTTGACCTTAGTCAGCTGAGTAATGAGTGCATTTGCATACAAGAGGCACCATAAAATGTTCATGTGGATGCAGAGTCTTGGGTGAGTGAGAGTGAAACAGTGAGTGAAGCAGCAAGTGCGTGCAGCAATGAATGAGTGGATGAGGCAGTGAGTGAGTGCCTGTGTGAAGCAATGAATGAAGCATTGAGTGAGCGAGTGAAGCAGTGAGTGAGTGAAGCAGCGAGTAAGTGAAGCAATGAGTGAGTGACAATGAGTTAGGTGAAGCAATGAGCGAGTGAGTGAGTGAAACAATGAGTCAGAAGCAATGAGCGAAGCAATGAAGCATGAGTGAAGCAGTGAATGAGTGAAGCAGTGAGTGAGGGAGTGAGAGAGTGAATGAAGCAGTGAGTGTGTGAATGAATGAAGCAGTGAGTGAGTGAGTGAGTGAGTGAAGCAGTGAGCGAGTGAATGAAGCAGTGAGTGAGTGAGCAAGTGAAGCAGTGAGTGAGCGAGTGAATGAATGAAGCAGTGAGTGAGTGAGCGAGTGAATGAATGAAGCGGTGATTGAGTGAGCGAGTGAAGCAGTGAGTGGGGGAGGGAGGGAGTGATGGAAGCAGTGAGTGAGGGAGGGAGTGAATGATGGAAGCAGTGAGTGAGTGAAGGAAGCAGTGAGTGAGTGAGTGAGTGAGTGAAGGAAGCAGTGTGTGAGTGAGGGAGTGAATGAAGCAGTGAGGGAGTGAGAGCGAGCGCACACGTGGTTGCGGAATGAATGAAGCAGTGAGTGAGTGAATGAATGAAGCAGTGAGTGAGTGAATGAATGAAGCCGTGAGTGAGTGAATGCAGTGAGTGAGTGAATGAATGAAGCAGTGAGTGAATGCAGTGAGTGAGTGAATGAATGCAGTGAGTGAGTGAGTGAATGAATGCAGTGAGTGAGGGAGTGAATGAAGCAGTGAGTGAGTGAATGAATGCAGTGAGTGAGGGAGTGAATGAAGCAGTGAGTGAGGGAGTGAATGCAGTGAGTGAGTGAGTGAATGAATGAAGCAGTTAGGGAGTGAATGAAGCAGTGAGGGAGTGAATGAAGCAGTGAGGGAGTGAATGAATGAAGCAGTGATTGAATGAATGAATGAAGCAGTGAGTGAGTGAGTGAGTGAGTGAATGAAGCAGTGAGTGAGTGAGTGAATGAATGAAGCAGTGAGTGAGTAAGTGAGTGAATGAAGCAGTGAGTGAGTGAGTGAGTGAATGAAGCAGTGAGTGAGTGAGTGAGTGAATGAAGCAGTGAGTGAGTGAGTGAGTGAATGAAGCAGTGAGTGAGTGAGTGAGTGAATGAAGCAGTGAGTGAGTGAGTGAATGAATGAAGCAGTGAGTGAGTGAGTGAGTGAATGAAGGGGTGGAGTGAGTGAGTGAATGAAGCAGTGAGTGAGTGAGTGAGTGAATGAAGCAGTGAGTGAGTGAGTGAGTGAATGAAGCAGTGAGTGAGGGAGTGAGTGAGTGAATGAAGCAGTGAGTGAGTGAGTGAATGAATGAAGCAGTGAGTGAGTGAGTGAGTGAATGAAGCAGTGAGTGAGTGAGTGAGTGAATGAAGCAGTGAGTGAGTGAGTGAGTGAATGAAGCAGTGAGTGAGTGAGTGAATGAATGAAGCAGTGAGTGAGTGAGTGAATGAATGAAGCAGTGAGTGAGTGAGTGAATGAAGCAGTGAGTGAGTGAGTGAATGAAGCAGTGAGTGAGTGAGTGAATGAATGAAGCAGTGAGTGAGTGAGTGAATGAATGAAGCAGTGAGTGAGTGAGTGAATGAATGAGGAGTGAGGGAGTGAATGAAGCGGAGTGAGTGAGTGAATGAAGCAGTGAGTGAGTGAGTGAATGAAGAAGCAGGAGTGAGTGAGTGAGTGAATGAAAGTGAGTGAGTGAGTGAATGAAGCTGAGTGAGTGAGTGAATGAAGCAGTGAGTGAGTGAATGAATGAAGCAGTGAGTGAGTGAGTGAGTGAGTGAATGAAGCAGTGAGGAGGATGAGTGAAGCAGTGAGTGAGTGAGTGAATGAAGCAGTGAGTGAGTGAGTGAATGAAGCAGTGAGGAGTGAGTGAATGAAGCGCAGTGAGTGAATGAATGAAGCAGTGAGTGAGTGAGTGAGTGAATGAAGCAGTGAGGGAGTGAATGAATGAAGCAGTGAGGGAGTGAGTGAATGAATGAAGCAGTGAGGGAGTGAATGAATGAAGCAGTGAGTGAGTGAATGAATGAAGCAGTGAGTGAGTGAGTGAATGAATGAAGCAGTGAGTGAGTGAGTGAATGAATGAAGCAGTGAGGGAGTGAGTGAATGAATGAAGCAGTGAGGGAGTGAGTGAATGAATGAAGCAGTGAGTGAGTGAGTGAATGAAGCAGTGAGTGAGTGAGTGAATGAAGCAGTGAGTGAGTGAGTGAATGAAGCAGTGAGTGAGTGAATGAATGAAGCAGTGAGTGAGTGAGTGAATGAAGCAGTGAGTGAGTGAGTGAATGAAGCAGTGAGTGAGTGAGTGAATGAAGCAGTGAGTGAGTGAATGAATGAAGCAGTGAGGGAGTGAATGAATGAAGCAGTGAGGGAGTGAATGAATGAAGCAGTGAGGGAGTGAGTGAATGAATGAAGCAGTGAGGGAGTGAATGAATGAAGCAGTAAGGGAGTGAGTGAATGAATGAAGCAGTGAGTGAGTGAATGAATGAAGCAGTAAGGGAGTGAGTGAATGAATGAAGCAGTGAGGGAGTGAATGAATGAAGCAGTGAGTGAGTGAGTGAATGAATGAAGCAGTGAGTGAGTGAGTGAATGAATGAAGCAGTGAGGGAGTGAATGAATGAAGCAGTAAGGGAGTGAGTGAATGAATGAAGCAGTGAGGGAGTGAATGAATGAAGCAGTGAGTGAGTGAAGAATGAAGTGAGTGAGTGGAGTGAATGAATGAAGCAGTGAGGGAGTGAATGAATGAAGCAGTGAGGGAGTGAGTGAATGAATGAAGCAGTGAGGGAGTGAATGAATGAAGCAGTGAGTGAGTGAATGAATGAAGCAGTGAGTGAGTGAGTGAATGAATGAAGCAGTGAGGGAGTGAGTGAATGAATGAAGCAGTGAGTGAGTGAATGAATGAAGCAGTGAGGGAGTGAGTGAATGAATGAAGCAGTGAGTGAGTGAATGAATGAAGCACTGACGGAGGGAGTGAGTGATTCACAAACTACAGCCACACAGATGATATTTTTGAGATTGTATTGAAAAAGGAATCTGACAGTAAAAACTGGGTTTTATATTAGACATGAGACTTCAGAATTATTACTCTAGCATTAATGACAGACAAGTAAGAGCCAATGTAACTAGATCCAGCTTGGATATTAAAATTTGCTGAGGGTGAGGTGCTCTGTACAATAGCGCTGTCTGCAGAAATGAGTTTCTGAAGCCTTGACACATCTCTTGCACTGCACTATGGAAATATTCTCGCTTTGCTTTTGCTCCCTGCACCAGCCATCCTTCTAACCGCATGATAACATCAGCATCCTAATAGGCTTATTTACATCTTCTTACCACACTGGAAGCAAATGATGAGGATAAAGAATTGCCTTTATATAATATGAATCTGTAGAATAACCCCACAGGCTGTCACTTAGAATGACGAAATCTTCTGTAATAATGAGCTGTAGCTGGGTTATAGGTGTGCAGGTGTCACTCACCCCTGGGTGGTTCATGAGGGCCGCCAGTTCAGGGGGCACAGGAAGGGGCTGAGCACCAGGGATCGGGTCTGAGATGACCAGGTTGCCCTTAGAAGAATGCAGCGGGCTGGAGAGAAGGGTGTTCGAGCCAGACACCATCTGCTGCACCAACAACATGGCCCTCTCCGGGAGCTTGTTGGGATCGGAGCAGGATTGCTGCCACACTGGGATCTTCTGGGTGAGCAGATCCTTGCCCTACACACAAACAAAGAAAACAAAAACTTTTTTACTTTTTTTTTTTTTATCAGCCACCATTTAAACTTTCTTAATTACTGTTCAATTCACTATGCAATTTGAATTATGTAATCTAAAGATTAGATCATGAAAGAGCTGGACTTTCAGAATCTGCTGGTACTCACGACAGGGCCTCTCTTTCTCCTCACCTCTTCGCCCTCTATTCTAACACGCTGCAGCGTGGGTGAGGAGCCTGCCTCTGTACCCATCCGCCCACTCCTCGCCCAATGACTCATTCGCTTACACACACACACACACACACACACACACACACACACACACACACAGCAAGTGCACCCTTTCTAAACTCTTCCCACACATGCCCCTGTACTGCTACAGGACTTGCCGTCAGGGCATTTCTCTTTAGACGCCATGCATAATCCCATTATCAGTGATGCCATACATACACACACAACACAAACATAGAAAGACCCCCCACCGCCCCAAAAAACACACACGGAAATGCTATATTATGTATATATAGCTATATAGTATGACCATCCGTTCTTCTTAAGGTTCAGGTTCTTACAGAACAGTTCTTCTGTGCACAAAACCAAGGGCATAAATGAGCTCCTCCACTTTGGTAATTGCAACAGACATAATGCAGAACATTGCAGGCACGAGCACAGGGAATTACCATGGCAACTGGTAAGATTCTGCCGAGTGGCCTTTGCATTGCGTTGGACAATTTGGTAGCAGATTACAACAGACCGTCAGATGAAGATGCGCCATCTCTCTCACCTTTCCATGGTAGGCACTGCTGTTCTTGGCCACGGCACACTGGCGGTCCACCAGGAAGCAGTATCTCCTGCGCTCCTCTGACAGAGCCGTTTTGTAGCCCTCTGCGATGAAGGTGTCCAGCTCGTTCTGCTTAGTGTTGATGGTCTCCACATACTGATAAAGGAGGAAAAAGTCAAGCAGTCAGTCTAGACCCCATACAGTAGAAATCTGTAACTCAATGTGTGACCAATTTAACTACACCCCAGGAAGCAACTTTTTACTTGGCGCATTAGTTAATACAGGACACAGGAAAAAAAGAAAATATAGACAGGTGACAAAACTAATGGAAAAACCTGCATAACTAAGTGGAGTTCAGAAATTAATCACAATAAAATAATAACATGCTAAGTGGCATGTATACAAATGTTGAGCAGGTCAAGTTGACCTGGATTTTTGATCAAGATCTCAAGAAGAAGAGATCCAAATCATGATCCAAATCAAGCTCAGGCCCAAATAATGAACCCTTTCTTTCAGTCATAAAGACTGCTCATGTGGTTGTGTTTCAATAAAACCAGTGACTTAAGAGACATCTGCATTTCGGTCTATGGAAAAAGTACTCATACAAAAACTTGCCTATAGAGATGTGTATAAAAGTATTATGGACAGATGAGTCATCCTTCACTATGTTTGTGACAAGTGGGTGGCAAGAAGACTCAACCAGAATGAATGTTTGACCCTGAGGTGAGGGGATCTGGTGGCACGGATTTACTGTAGGAGGTGTTTTGCTGCATGTTTTAGTTCCACTTGTCCCTTTTGATGCAAGGGGCACTGTAAATCAATACAAAGTCATTCTGACTAATCACCTTTAACCTATAATGAAACCTTTCTATCCGGATTGTTTCCTTTAATTTGTCACCTTTCTGCGCACGGGCTACATATTCACGTCATTCAGCCCTCGACACATCCTCATATTGCACACATCATGCCCACTAAGAATATATAGTCAAGCCCTGGCGGCCCATTTATTCCAGCTAATCCCTGGAGTGGGTAATACTTCTTACAGAGATATTATAAAAACGTCACATTGGTGTTGACATACTGTAAAAAACACTGTAAAATACCCCTCACCCCCTACCCCCCATGAAACCCGAGTGTTCTTTCCATTCCACGTGACCATGCCACTGACCCACTGGCCTCGTTTGAAAAAGCATGCGGACATTTGATCAGTCACATCATCCATCCGTCCCCGTCTCTACCCACTCCCCTCTCCTACCAGCAGGAGTTTTCACCTGATGGAAATGTCAGCACCATTACAGAACTCATTACTGGAACACATCCAGGTGTTCCAACACTCAAATGTAATTTCCCCACAAAGGGGTAAGGGGCCTCCCCGCTGGCTTGCTGTATTATCATCCATTTCAATCATATCGCTGTGTTCACCCTGGGAGGAGGAGATTTGCCATAATGAGAAAAGAACTCCACACACATACGTTTGCACGGCGTGGAATCAATAGCGGATGCGACTTCAGAGGAAGAAGTTAATGACTCCACCGGAGGGAGAGAAAAGAAGCCGACAATCCAGCGAAAGCAAGGAAATATCCTCGGTCAGTGATGACCGTGTTTAATCAAGGCATAGTGTGGTGTCCAGTGCTGTTGAGATTAGCACTCGGCAAGGTATACTGGACTGGATGTAGGTTATTGTTTCCTTTGAGCTTATGAGCTGGACGTGTAGACATTAATGCAATGGAAAGGGCTGTATTACAGCACAAACTGTCCTAAAGAGAAAGGAATAGCAGCACCACTATGGCATTACTGCATGTGCAGTTCATTATTCCACCACAGGCAGGTGCTAGTTTCTCAGCAATTTGAAATGACCATCTAGGGCCCAGACTGTGTACAGACGTAGGCTGTGTATATGTGGGTTGTAGGGCTCTCTTTACACTGCTTCGCTTGCAGACAGTAGATTAAAAGGATAAAGGCTTCAGTGGTGAACTGATCTCCAATCAGCACTGGCCTGTTAAACGGCATAGTGTGGTGGGGTCGTGTCCTCTACAGGCCCCTTGGCAGAACAGCATTCGGCTTTGTGAAAAAAATTGAAACTCAGGCAGTAGAGCAGGAATGCAGCATGAGTCATACAAATGCAGAGGGAACAGATATGGAGTGGAGATAGCAAAAAAATAATAATAATAATAAAACTATGTGAAGTAGATCAGAGGTCAGCTTTGTGGCAAGGAAGCAAGACTGACGAGTGCAGCCAGATGTGTCGCTGCATGATGGATGGGTAGAGAAAGACCTTCATTTTGAGAGATGACAGCTTTCCGCCACGCTCCAGCCAACACACAGGCTCAGCCGCTGTGACTGGTTGAGCAGGCAGAGGAGGAAACTCAGCCGTACTGCAGCCTCCACACTTACATGCTTCTCTCAGCGTGCTCAGACTCCCACTAAACCTCCGAGGCTAAAGCACAGCTTCTCAAGAACCAGTCAAACCTCTCACTCGTGACTTATGAAACATTCATCACATGACACGATCTATCTGAGAGAGAGAGAGAGAGAGAGAGATAGGCATGATTGCGAATTAACGTCAGCACCTTAAACATGCACAATGGACTTGAGCACCTCCACATCTGATACTCCATCAGAGGGCTCAGTTAAACATGTGGGGATAATACTACGGAATAATAAGTGGTGCTGTCTCACTGGAGTACGTTTCTTAAAATACTTTCCTGAAACATAGCAATAGCAAATGGGATGTAGGAAGCGAATAATGCAGCAAGGGAGAGACATTTATTCCTGCTTACACTGCAATCAGTCACTCCTCTGCACTCTTCAGCACTCTTTCAGACTCTTTTGTCCAAAGCCATGCAATTCCTAATCCTGATCCTTCACTTGCTGCATGCCGAGATTTTGCAAGCAGTGTGTGTGTGTGTGTGCATGCATGTGTGTGTGTGTGTGTGTGTGTGAAAGAGAGAGAGAGAGAGAGAGAGAGAGAGAGAGAGAGAGAGAAGTGCATTATTTTCCAATAACACCACTATACAATGTTCAATTCCTCTTACACTACAGTAATTTATCAACAATTCTTTTTTATTTATTTATTCTATTAAATGATCCATTTACAGTTGTGTTCAGTGTTGTGGAGCATCAGCAAGACTAATTATTAGTTCCGGTTATCTTTTAAAGTTAATAAGAAACAAAGTTAAACTCTGCTCACTGAACACATTCCCCTAGTGTAAAAATGGACTGACCGCTAACAAAGCGGTCACAATGGAGACTCCATATATAAATGTTAAACAAACGTCTCCTTAAAGAAAGTGTCAGCGTCAAGGCCTGCCATGAGAATTACGTTATCGACTTATCGTACGATTTATGGACACGACCTCGATCATTTATACTGACCTTGATACTGGCACTGCGTACATGTGCGTGTTTGTTTACATAAGAATGAACGTCACCAACATTTTAGGCACTGCTTCGGTACGCTCATCTGCTTTAGGGCTGTCGAATTAAAATTCGAACGCAAGATAAAAATGCACACTCAAATGCAAAAACTGTTTGCATTCGAAATGAAATGTGTAGCGAGCTATAGCACTGATATACTGTTGAGATAAATAAATCAGTAAATAAATAAATAAAATAAAATAAAATAAAGACACACAAGATATTAATTAGGGCTGTGACGGTGGCCATGACAACCATACCACTGTGGTGGTAGTTTGCCACCATGGTGGTGTCAAATCACAGGCAACGTTTCTGCTTGATGTTTCTGCTTGAGTGGGCACTATGACAAGTACAAAGTGTAATAATAACAATAATAATAATAATAATCAGTTGCAATATTAATATGTATTTATAGCCTACCATATAGCGGGAGATTTTATATTAATACATAAATTACGTAATCATAATCAAACGCTCTAGATGGTGTTGTCTGTTAGTTTGCCGCGGGTTTGTTCAAGCACGGCAAAATCCAGCCATTTCTCCTCAGGTTCCACCGCTGCGATGGATCTTGTCGCGAAACCAAACGTTACATCGGCAATCTGGGAACATTTTGGATTCGTGCCCAATGAGAGAGGTGAACCAATACATTTTTGATGAAGCCGTATTAATGTTTAGATTTTTGACATATTATTTAGGTTACCGTCCTAATTTTTTCCAAAGTTTATACACTTGTGGCATACTACACTAGTAAAAGGAATAAACGTGCGACCGTGCTCAACACCATCTTTTTATCTACAAATTCTCCTTCTCCCCTTGCGTGCAATCACAATGCAGTATCCCACAGCGCCCTCAGGCTATTTCTCACTGACCAAAGTGCTCAAATAAAGCATAATTTCTTTCTTTTTTTTATTCTAAGGTTTTATTTCATTTTAGCCTATAAATGTATATACATTTAAAATGATCTTAATAGTGGCATAAATGTCACTTCCTCCATCTCCATCTCTACTGTCAGATCTGCTGCTCTGGAAATTCAAACACCACCTCCATGGTATGGTGCTGTCGAGTAACCCCAAACAAAGTCCCACATTAATCGTGAGGAAAAATAGTAAAGCAAGTATTTCAAATATCTAGTGGTGAATAACTTTCTATGTGCCAAAGTGCTACAAAAATTCCCATCACTACTGTGTGTGTGTGGGTGTGTGTGAGCACTCAGGCATGTCTCTGGGAGTGCACACGTGTGTGCATGGCTTTGCTCCTATGTGCGCACATAATCCTAAAATGATGCGGATCACCAATCTCCATATGCTTCTCCTTAGTCACCAAATGTGCCTTGGTACGGGAAGTGACAACTCCACCTCCACATGGTTATTTAAGTAAGACATGCCAGCTGCCACAAGCTGCATTTCCCTCCATCTTCTCCCTTTATTGCAGTAAATATTTAGCTAATTAGATACTTCACTAGTGAATAATGCTTTCGTGAGCTTGGGGATGAAGTAAACAGGGAGCAGGAAGGACAGAGGTGCAGTGAAGTGGAGCGGAGGATCGAGGGAAGCAGACGGAACTGAGACGGAGAGAAAAATAAATAAATCTCTTTCTAGAACACTGGAAAGAGGGAATAAACATGGGCTCGGGAATGTGGTACACTTAAACACAGCGATTTGGAAAGCGTGGGTACTCTGCTGTGTGTAAAATGCTGGAACACACAGTTATTTAGACACCCCCGCCTTTCCCCCAGCACTGGCTGCATGTGCCTTTGTTTGCCGAGCTTTCCAGAACAGAGTGATCAGGTGGGTTTAACCTCCGCTATATTATAAGCACAGACTTCCCTCGCCTGCAGCTAGACTAATCCATTTACATAAAAGTTGCCAGGAGGGAAATTAAATGAAAAGAAAGACTCTTTAGTCTATGTCTGAAGTAGTAAACACCCCCCCTCCCCCACCCCATGCACCCAAAAAAACCAAAACACCAATCTGGGAGCAGCTGATGATGGTCTGCACACACACACACACACACACACACACACACACACACACACACACACACAGAACCTAAAGTGCTGATGACAGTGATTCATGCTAAAAGCTGGGAGCGGAGCCACATCATGGCTGATGTATGGCTGGAGCCTACGCGGAGACATTGTCCGCTGGGTATCTGGCAGCACCTAGAGAGCATTCATCAAGTCCTAGCAACAACAACAAGCAGGAAAAATGAATTAAGCCAGAGCTGGGTTACCTGCTCAAGCATGCAGCCTACTCGCAGTTAAACTCGAGGGGGAAAGAGGATTAAAAAAAAAAGTTCAGCTAACAATTCAGTCTATGCGCAAACGCTACATTAGGGTTGAGAACAGAGTGAAATAACAATCTGGAACCGAAGACATTATCCAGCGTGAACAGATACGCTTATGAATAGATATGAATGCAAATACAAACAGGAGTGGCACTACTGTTTCACAGGGCATCTGTTTGAGTCTAGATTGTGACGGACATTGCAAAAATGTTGCAAGAGCAGGAGGTTTTTACTTTTCATCGAGCGAGCAAGCGAGTGTTAGAGTTGAAGCTCATGGGATAAAGACCACAAAGTTGTGGTGTTGTGCAATGCAGGTACAGCATTACTTCATTCCACCCAAGTGACTGCCTCCTCAGGGTTGTGGTGTTTTAAATACGGCAACTATTTATTATTTGTATTTGTTGGAATACATTGCTAGTAAGTGCAAACAAAAACTGCACAAAAAATATGGGATAAAAACAAACAAATAAATAAATAAATAACAGCCCTGTGCACATCATCTCTAATTGATGCCAATTAAGAACTTGTGTGGTGTTGCTGAGGTTCAGGAATTGAGGGTATAGTTATACTTTTGTGTTTTTTTTTTTTTTAATGCCAGCTAACTTTGGGTTGAAATCCAAATAGAGTTATAGATATGGTTATTCGGAGCTCTAACACATCCGTATAGAAACGGATGTGCTCTATTCATACGCACAATGCCAAAGTCATGTACAGGATAGAGAGTTGTGTTGTATTACACAGCTAGGTAATGGAGTTGAGAGAGTAGAGTTTTCACACCCAGGAAAGTGTGAAAGCTTTCTCTGGAGCTCAGGCCTCTCGGGAGCGTGGATACACCGAGCAGAGTCAGAGCCTATTTATTTCCTTTAGGACTCTGCCACTATGCTGTTGTACTTGCAGCAATTACACTGTGAGCTGAGGCCTGTTCAGCTCTCACAGCGAACACGGAGCAGTAGGGGAAAAAGCTGGTGAAGATGGGCACGTACCGGGAGCAGGTGTGTTTGTGTGGGGACAAAAACAGGTTAAAATAAATAAATTAATAAGAATGTTGGAGGAACTTTTTTGTTTTCTTTTAAATATAAAAGCACTTATTCTCAATAACATGTAGCCAAATACTATTTTATATTTATATATATATATATATATATATATATATATATATATATATATATATATATATATATATATATATATATATATATATATAAATAAAAGCGTCTTGCAGGGAGAAAAAACAAAAAATACTTTCCATGTGTTAAAATGAAACAAGTTTAAATATAAAATGTTGTTCATTTTACATTTTCGTTCCAGGAAGGGTGCCAATAATTCCGGAGGTAACACCCACATGACCTGCCTTCCTGAGCGCATGACTCTTAAATTCATGTTAGCTTAAGATAAACACAACGTTATCATAGTGTGTTATCAAACCTTTGTGTGTTCGCAGAATGCACTCTTATCCAAGTGTAGGCGCAACGTCCAACCCCATGACACACGCCTCTCCTACCTCCTCTACGGTAGCATGTCAGGAGCTGGAAGTTACTGTGTCATTGAGAGTGGGGAGGAAGACGAGGAGAAGAGGAGAAAGAGGAAGGGGATAACGGTTGGCTCACCTGCAGCTCCTTATCATTGTATTTGGATGGGTTCTTGCTGCCCTGGCTCTTCCTACGCAGCTTCTTCAGCTCAGCCTGACATTTCTCCAGGCTCTCGCCTTTGCTCTTGTGCTCAATCTGGTACTTCTTCAGAGCCGCCTTCAGGAGACAAAACGCACAAAATCTTAGCGTACACAAAGTTTTTGGATGACTCCAACATTATACTAGAAAACAGATCCTTTTTAGGGGGTTGAAAAGCTGCAGATGTTGTAAATATCCTCTAACAAGCAATCAGTCAGTCTCTTCACGCTGATTAATTGGAGGATTCGTTAAAGATTCCAAGTAAATATTTGTCATATTTGTTTCTAATAAACAGCAAACTGCATGATTTTCTGTATGGCGCTATGAACGATGGCTTAAGTGCACACCTGGGCATTCTTAAATAATAAAAGTTCTATGCTTTAAAGCTCACATTCATAACTCGCTAGCAGTTACCATGGCACCTGGAGCGAAACCCTTTGTGTGACATAAGTGCGCCCAGAGAGCCGCGTGAACGAGATGAGATTGGCGGCTAGTACACATTTGTCATACAGTCAGGGCAAACCCACAGGCGCAGCAGCGCTCGCCATTCACGAACCACGTTTCACTTTCTTCCTGCGTTCTCCCAGCTCAATAGTACAGCCCATAATCATCCATGAAGTACTGAAGCAAACATTAGCGCTCCAAGAGTTCCTGCGATGCTTTGGAACTTATTAAAACGTGAAAGAGAGGCATTTTAACAAGCGTGAAGCTGAAACTGAATGGAAGGGAAGATTTAGTGGTTATGGAGTTGAGCCTCAATGACAGGAGCTGAAAAGAAAAGTCACTTCCAAAAAGATGTGGTTTCGGAAGTACTAATGATGATCTGTGGCCATCAATTGAAAGCTGGACTCCACACGCAAAAAGCTCTTTAAATGGCAGCACAGCATAAAAAAAAAGAACATCTAAAAAATTTTCTTAAATACAGGGTGGATGGGTTGGAGCAGGTTTAGTGCAAAAACAGAGTCGCTACTAATAGCAGCCTAATATTACTCGTTTACTGTTTATTATTATTTATTATTTATCTTTTAATGTCAATGGCTATTTTCATGGCAAGGTAGGTAAAACAGGATATTATGGAAATTCTTACAGTATTATTACTCTTTTGCTGATTCAGTGAATCAAACCGGTCATGCTTTTGATTCATTTGATTCACCATCCAGAGTTGTGGTCGGAAATCCTACACAGGCTATACAATGCTGTAGTCCCCCCCCCCCCCCCTAAAAAAAAGGGTCTAAATCAGACCCTCTCTCACCGAGAACCCATGTCACACCCCATTTCATCGCCCTACACTGGCTTCCTGTAGCTTCCCATATGAAGTTCAAGGCCTTGATGCTCACGTACAAGACCTTGTCTGGACAGCACCCTCTACCTACACTCCTTGAGGTTTACGTTCCCTCACGCAATCTGCGATCGGTTAACACCCGATGCTTTGTAGTGCCTCAGCATGTCTCAAGGTCCCTTTCCAGAACCTTCACACTAACTGTCCCTAAGTGGTGGAAGGAACAAACAGCAGAATCGGTTACCATCTTCAAAAAACAGCTAAAGACCCACCTCTTCCTTGAACATTAACTAACCCCTAAGCTGCCAACCCCCACATTATATAAAAAAAAAACAACCCTTACTCTGGAACTTACACCGCTACTCTGCTTCTCTAGAACTCAATTATAAATCTTGTATAGTAGCACTACTTGTATTGTTCTACATGTGTATTGCATGCATTTCCTCATTTGTCGCTAAGGATAAAAGCATCTGTTAAACGAATGAATGTAAATGTAAGAAAATGCTACACAGTAAAAGTATTCTGGGTCACACTACATACTGCCATCCATATTAATTCCATTTAATATGAGAACGTGGAAAAATTAAAACAGGATAATGTTTTTTTTTTTTTAAGTGTTATCTTAAAGACTGAATGCAGCCAACTATTATATTGATTCAGAATGCTGCAGCGCGCCTCGTCTTCAACCAGCCCAAGACAACCCATGTCACACCCCTCTTCATCTAACTCCACTGGCTTGCTGTAGCTGCCCGCATCAAATTCAAGGCCTTGAATCTCACCTACAAGATCTTGTCAGGAACAGCACACCCTCCTACCTCAACTCTCTCCTGAAGACTTGCGTTCCCCTCTCGCAATCTGCGATTGATTAGCAACCGACGTTTAGTAGTTCCCACTCAGCGTGGCACAAGGTCCCTTTCCAGAACCTTCACGTAACTATTCCTCAGTGGTGGAATCAACTTCCAATTTCAATCCGGACTGCAGAATCTCTCACTATCTTCAAAAAACAGCTAAAGACCCACCTCTTCCGTGAACACCTAACCAACTCATTAAAATAAATAAATAAATAAATAAAATTTTCACTTACACCTCTACTCTGTACACTTTGCTTCCTCTGGTATTCAATTAATGGATCTTGTATGGTGGCACTGCTTGTATTGTTCCCTGCTTGATATATCGCTTTGCTTATTTGTAAGTCGCTTTGGATAAAAGCGTCTGCCAAGTGAATAAATGTAAATGTAACTAGAATGAGTATGCTAAACTAATTTCTTGCTTGGTGCTACGTAGTCAATGATGCTCATGGTTTTTAGGATGGAAACCAACTAAAAAAAAATCTTTTTAATTCAAATAAACCACTGAACTGTTGAAATCCCGAGCTGAATTTTCTTTTAAAATCGGCTCTGACAATAATGCTGGCCGCACGGCAAATTACAGTTTTATACTAAATGCACTTGTTCTAACAAGTTACTGTTTCTATAGTAACAGTTCATTCACAGGGACGATCCACATAATCCAAGTGTAATAATAAACGCTTCCACCCCCTTTTTTTTTGTCAGGCTGTCTGTTAGCAGATGTTTATTTTATGTTTATGAAAGAAAACTTTGAGGCAAAGCAGATTATCACGTTTTGCACCGTGAGGAGAATCTTTAAGATGGTGGGATTTGTGGTTTCTCAGTTATCTGATAAGCTGCACTTAAGAGAGTGAAAGAGGGAATAAAGAAAGGCTATTGGGCACCGTTTACAGCTGCTATAATTAACCTGCTATATGAGGAACTCGTGTTATAAACGTTACACATTGTTAAAACCGAAACTCTGCTTTACTGATCAATCGCTGGGGAATAAGAAAAATAAAATAAAAAAAAACTCTATGATGTGCCGTTGTTGGAAAACTCGCCAAATATAATGGCATGCCGGGTCATGTTTTATTCCTTATAACAGCCTGCGTTGAAAAAAAGAGTCGCGCGAAAGAGAATTTTGACAGTAATGAGTCATGCAGGAGACACTTGAAATTAGGCCTGAGCTGACTGATGATGTGTTGGGAATCAATGACGATGTATTCATGAATTTCAAT
Source organism: Ameiurus melas (assembly GCA_012411365.1). Lineage (NCBI taxonomy): Eukaryota > Metazoa > Chordata > Actinopteri > Siluriformes > Ictaluridae > Ameiurus > Ameiurus melas. The sequence continues at coordinate 30,576,798 of CM022753.1, read as the reverse complement.
TTAAAACTCAGGATCCTATATGCATTTTTATTTTATTTTTTGAAGCTCAAACTGAAAATTTAATACTGACATTTGGTACTGTGGCACTGCAATTTCTTTTACCGCTCTGGCCATGCCCCGACACGCTGGCTGACACGTGGACGACTGTGAGAATGAAACGCAATAGGCTCAGGATGCATTTCCCGGGACAAAGCAGGGCGTGCTGTTCGACGCTTTAGATTTGAATTTTGACATCCCTGTTTGCTTTGATTGGGAAAAGTGCACACGCCTCGTTAGACACTGCAACTCCACAGACGTTTTCAGTTATCGTTCAGTTCTCTAAAAATCATCATTAAATCTCAAACACAACATATTCCCAGTTTAAATGAAAAAGCTTTTTTTTTTTTTTTTTTTTTAAATACAGCGACGGCCTGCATGCCTCGAGTGGTAACCATAGCTACAAAAACTCTAAGCACGGCTATCGCATGTCCAATGAGGACTGCGCCATTTGAAGAGAAAAATGTTTGACCGTAAAGAAAACTTAAAACTGTTTACTACCTTCTTGAGCATTATTTCATCAAAATATAAAAATACTCTCACTGGCCACTTTAGTAGGAACACCTGTAAACCTGCTCATTCAGGCAAAGACTGCACTGGGTCCCGCTCCCGTCAGCCGAGAACAGAAATCCAAGGCTACAGCAGTAGTAACACAGCCTCCCTAAAACTGGACATTTGAGGTCATGTGGTCTTTTTCGTCTGGTCAATCGGTGACTTTCAACCAAATGCTGGCGCACACAAATGCACTGTTTTGAAGAGAAAGAAAAAATTCTAATCTCACTTGCCAATTGGAAGACAATGATGTTTACAAGACGCACCCACCACTACAGTGTCTTTTACTGATAATGAAATAAAGGCTGGGTGTTTGCTCTGAATGACAATATAATACAAAAGGCAAGCAACGCCCCCCACCTCCCCCCCGTTATGCGATTCCATACTGTAGCAGCACCCGGCTCCGTTCCCACTGCCCACTCGTTCTAAAGATATCCATGAGATGCTGCACATATCCTTTAATCTTGGTTTAATCGCTGACTTGAATCGATGCAGTGTGTGTGAGCATGAGGAAGTGTGGGGAGGGGGGCCAAAACAACTGAAGATGTTGCTGCGCTGTTGCAATTTTAACAGTTTGAACAACATGAAACTGCAGTGAGGCAGAGTGGATATATATGTAGTAACCCCCCCCCGAAATCTGCTGCTGTATGAAAGCCATCTGTCAGTCATTTCTGTTGCCATGAGAATAGACCGAGTGCCTCTGTGCAGTGCAGCAAGCTTCGATAATGCAGCATCAGGAGAACAGTCATGTGCAGACTGTTCTTTCCCTATTTAGAACCTTCTGAAAGTGTATGTGCGTGTATGTGTGTGTGTTGAGGAAACTCACAGTCAGGTATCTGGCATCCAGGTCCACTTTCTTCTCCAGCTCTGAAAGCAGCTCAGTGTGGAAGCACTTCAACTGCAGAGAGACGGTTCAAACATTCAGCTCTCTTATTTACATCGAACAGCCGTACAGTCGCGGCCATGGCCGAATCGAGATGTTATAAAAACCCAGAGGCCATCTGTACGGCTTCGCAAAGTCGCAAAGTCAACTGGAGAGAAGATTAAAAGATAACGCACCATTTCCTCTAGCTGCACTTGTATCTGCCGGTGGACCTCGGCCATCTGAAAGAGCACATCCCCTGCAGAGAGGACACACTGTTATTAATTTGCAGGATGGCATAACGAGAACAGTAGAGAGGTAGAAACCACTGCCGTGCACTAAGACCATGCAGTCGCACAAGACACACGCAGACCAGACGAGCAAACAGAGGACGAGACGGAACAATGAAACAGAGACTGACAACAAACAAACAAACAAACAAACAAACAAAACACACACCAAACAGAAAACTATTGAAAAAAAAACTTAAAAGAAACTCGGAAGAAACTTTGGAGTTTTGATTTTGAAGTATTTCAAAAGGGGTACAAGCCAAGTGACGTTTAAATAAATCATAAGTACATCATCCGAGTCGATATAATTGCAACTTTGAAGATCAAACCAGTCGTAGCATTTCGTTTGTCTTCCCTTAAAAATAGCACTAATTGAAAAATAAAAAATTTAATTCAATAAGAGTCAAAAACACCAAACAAGATCAACAAAGAGGGGAAAAAGGAGGAGGCATGCAGCTGGCTAAACTTTTTGCGTTTTATATACCTACACGCTGCCTCTTCTGAATATGCAATGCGTTGTGAAAAAAAAGAATAAAAAGACACTTTGAGCAGGAGACAGAGGAGACGTACAAAGAAGGAGGAAAAACAACACAGAAAGCAATGGTGGACACACACACACGCGCACGCACGCGCACACACACACACACACACACACACACACACACACACACAGTCAGATCATAACAAAAGTCCAAAGCTGAAACCAACTACGAAACCTACAAAACTAAAACTTTTAACCAAAGGTCACAAAATGTCACATGATCCAGATTCCAGAGCTGATTAGAAAGCAATTACCTGAAGATTTTCTCCAGTACACAGAAACTAGCAGACACGCATTAAGCTGCCTAAGGAGAGGGCTCGCCCCCGGCAAGCAGATCTGCTTTGATTAATCATAATTACACAATCAGGGCGGCAAACATGCAAACGCTTATTTGCACATTTGACTTGCAGGTTGTGGCTTCAAAAGACGTGAACGTTCTTAAAAAAAAAAGTATAATAATAATAATAATAATAATAATAATATTTTCACCCCAGAGATGGAGTCTGAGATACAGTATGTCCTTAGGCTGGATGTCAAACAAGCAAACAAGATCAGAAACACAGCGTTCAGAGGGAGGTGAAGATATTTGTGGGAGCCAGAGGCAGGCTGGGCGTTCTCACACTGTTCCCAACTGTACAATACACAATACTAATCTAGTGCCAGAAGCTAATTAGGCACAGGAGCAGACTGTGGCCTATTCACACTAAAACACAGTGTGAAACACAGCCTGTACTTACAAAGACTCCTGATCAAATAATCCTGCTTATATAAGCATGAAACACATCAAGGAAGTGAGTAATCAAGGCAAGTGTGCGCACACACACACACACACACACACACACACACACACACACCCTTGTCGGGGAGCAGTTATAACAGGGGTATTATAGGTGTGTAAACCTCAGATCTCCACTTGATACGATTTCGTTTCTTAATTCCCCCTGAATCTGCGACGATATGATACAAGTCAATTTAGTTGCCTCCGGTCCATGTGTGACTGCCTTTGTCGTATCAGAAGAAAATCACTTTGCTGGGCAATTTACACATCAGATTAAAATCTAAAGAACATCCTTGTCCTTTTTCAATAATTAAGCATTTTTTTTTACTGATACTAATTTCCATCCATCCATTCTGTGCACCACTTGTCCTACACAGTGTTGCAGGGGAGCCTGGAGTCTATCCCAAGGAACTCGGGACATGAGGCGGAGAACACCCTGGACAGGGCGCCAACCATTCGGAGGGCACAATCTCTCTCTCACACACACAATTTAGAGAGCGCATGTCTTTGGACTGGGGGAAGAAACCGGAGTACCTGGAGGAAACCCCCGAAAGAGAACATGCAGCAGGGAATCAGACCCCAAACCCTGGAGCCACCGTACAATCCCGCCCTCCACTCAATATTTTTTCCGATTGTTGCTTAGATTTATTTAAGTTGTTGCATCTTAAACCAATACACTGATCCAAATCATACAAATCGTTACACTCCTGGTATTCTACAATTTTACTTAAATTTTATCTTAAATGGTTTGCACTTGTATAACGTTTTTTTGTTTTTTTAACCTTGGTTCCAAAGCTCATTCACCCATTCTCGCACACACACACACACACACACCACACACACACACACACACACACACACACAGCAGAGCTGCCATGCAGCTTGCCATTGGGATTCAATGTTCTGTCCCAAGGACACTTCAGTATGTGGAGGCATGTGGGCCGGGAATCGAACCGCCAACTCTAAAGTCAACAACAGTTCTGCTCTCACCATCAACTTTCTTTTGTACAAAGCAGGTCAACAGTTCACTAATCAGACCAGAGAGGGCAAATAAAATCCTGTTAAAGTTCCTCTTTCTGAGCACACGTCCCTAGACCTCGAACTAGTCTCTGGTCCGATGAGCTGTCTTCAGTTATATAATTACATTTACATAATAATGCGTGTGATTTTTCGAAACTGCAGAGGATCTGCTAAACTCGATGCTTTTAGAGTTACTGAACTACTCACATTTTCTTCATACAGTGAACAAGCTTTTTTTTTTTTTTTTTTTTTTAAATGGTTTGTTTCGTTCTTATCCACCGCTGGCTTACATTCCGCCTTTTTCCTCAAAAGGAGCTCTTTCAAGCATGAACGATCCAGTGTAGCAAACACAAACACAGATAGAGGCCACAGGAGAAGACGGCACGCTCTCAGAAGGCTACTTAAGCCGATTACAGATAATCAGTTGTGATCGCAACCCTAGGGCTTACACACCACTGCGCTCAGTCGAGTGCTCCCAGAGGTTCAATCAGTTAAAGAAGCACGGCGTTATAGCCGGCCAAAGGCCCGTCTGCCTTATCAGGCACCGACCGAGCCTGAACCAGCACTTTTAGGGGAGTTACGCAGGTGCAACTGAAGATAGTGTTCATGCATTAATAATGTCCGAAGCATTTGAGGCTCATGCTTGTAAAGTAAGTGAAACATCACTAAAGCTTTACCTCGGATGGTGTGCACTATACACTATAAACCATGTACCTGTGTGCTGTACCCCTAAGCAAACATTTAGCACTAAACGACAATTTCAAATTCTGGTCTGAGACCTCGCATCAGCGAATCATGCCACAACAGCCGCCACAAGAAATTAAGAAATCTGTTTTTTGTTGTTTTGGATTGAATTTTTGGCTTCTCATTTACATCCAAAAACTTAAATAAATGTAAGCCTTAGTGCTCTCCGGTGGCTCCTCAACTTCTGCCAGCTGTGACATCTTTGTGTAAAAAAAAAAAAAAAAAAAAAAGTCCCGTTTTTAAATGATGCCCTACATATCTAAACTGGTGACTCATTTTCTGCTGTTGTGAATGATCCTACATGGATCCGACTAAAAGATTCGCACGTTCTGAAAACAATTCACGCCCACGTCTCGGCCTCTCTTCGGTATATCATCTCACCTGCGTACTGTAGACACGGACCTAAGATCTGCTGCCCTGTGCTCATCTCAATCCCCTTCACAATACGCTCATACTGAACGTTCTTTCAAACACACTTATTAGTGTTGCTTTTAAATTATACAACTGCAGAAGAAGAGTAAAATGTTTTATATTCCAACTCTCAGGTGTCTCCCAGGAGAGAATGGGTTCTCTTCTGTATCAAGGTTTCTTGTTCACGTCCTATCAGGGAGTTGTTCCTTGCCACGGTCATTAAAGGACCTAAATCTACATAGGAGATTTCTTAGATACGTTATATGGCCAAAAGTTTGTAAACACCCGACCATCAAACTGTTACCACAAAGCTGTCTAGGATGTATTGTCCCCTGTGACCAAAAAGAGCTCCATGAAGACATGGTTTGCCATGGTTGGAGTGGAAGAGCTTGAGCAGAGCCTTGACATAAATCCCACTACACACCTTCGGGTTTAATTGCAATGCAGACTGTGCTCCAGGCGTCCTCATCATACATCAGTGCTGATGACCTCCCTAATGCTCCTGGGGCTGAAAGAAAATCTCCACAGCTACACTCCAAAGTCTAGTGGAAAGCCTTCCCAGAACAATGGAGGTTGTTAGAACAGAAACAAGGAACCTAAATCTGGAATGGGATGTTTAAAAAGCACATGGACGTGACGGTTAGCTGTTCACCAACTTCTGGCCATATAGTGTATAGGAGAGAAAATCTAGGATTTAGACTCAGCTTTGGGTTGGATCTAAAGTGCAATACTGCCATGCCTTAAGTTACTCCGAGAGCAGCAAAGCATATCATCCGTTCAGAATAATAGTGCAAAATAAATAGTGCATAATTGAAAAGAAAACCCATTTCTGTATAAGGAAGTCCTTCAGTGGGACAGTCATCCACATTCCATTTGCAAACACCAGCAATCAGGCATTCGAAAAATGGTTCACGCAACAAAACCGTGCAGCCTGAAGAGCATTTGAGGTGCGTCGTTTCTGGTACATACTCTGAGGGGAAAGAAGCTTGTACTCCAACAAACTTTTGCTGGATCTTCAACTAAACCAATATAAATGCAATGCTCCAATACCGTTTGAATGCCTGAGGTGACTCCCACACGAGTGCGTTTCAACAATTTTAATGAAAATGTCTTTTCTAGACCAGCTCACTTCGAGCTCCATACACACACACACAAAAAAAAAACCTAAGCAAAATGAAGAACGCAAAGATGCTGCACAAAATGACTGGAATTAAAATTGGCTTGGGGGAAGGAAATGATTACTGGAGCTTTTTTTTTTTTTTTTGCAATCCAATTTAAGGGTTTTGGCCAAACCACTGAGACTCAGACAGCTGGATCGATTAAAGAAAGACATGTTGCAGGCTGTCACAAAGAGCCACCGGCTCTTTAAAGAACCCACCACGTTGCAGTTCTTCTGGAGAAATCTAGTTATTCTTCTGCTTTAAAGTAGAATAAAGGGCATCTTGATACAGTATGCACACAGAGACGAGGCCAACCTTTCTGTTTACAAAGTGAGCCACAGAGGAGCCATTGTGCATTGTGCTTTTAGAGGAAGTCCACAGGAAGCACTGAGTGTCACTCGCTAAACTGTCTGATATGAGTAACCGGTTAAAATGTTGAGTTTTAGTTAGAGATCTGCCATTATCTTGCACTTGAAGCTGACAGGTCAGAGTGCATGCGTGTACGGAGGTCTGGACTCATCCAACCCATTTTCTTTAGAACATCTTGTCACATTAACAAAAGCAGCTTCTCAGCCTGTCAATCAGTGAGCAGAATTCACTCCGATGAGTCAGCCGGAGAAGTCATGCATGCCTCTAGCCGTGTGCGTGTGTGTGTGTGTGTATGGAAAGATCCCATGCAAACACTCGGTTTAAATTCATTGTATAAACACAGGAGCACCCAACTCATTACACACCATGCAGGCTGTAGGGGCGAGAAAGCGGAAACCCGAGTGCTGATGAGATACCGTAGCCGTGAGCCAACTCGACAGGCCAGACCAGTCTGAAAGGAGGAAGAAGAGGCGGAGGGTGAATCATGGATGAAGGTCAAGTGCAGATTACTGCAGGGTGTCGTGGAAACAGAGGAAACACGGAGGCTTGGGGCCAGGAGAGGCGAGAGAGGAAGGGTTTGTGCGTCTGTAGGCGGTCGGGTCTTCTCTCAACAGCTGTCTGCTGTCACTGTTCCTCTCGTACAAATATGAGCGGATTACATCACTCGCCCTGTCGGTCACTAAGACTTTAAATCCCAGAATGCTTCAGCTGACAGAGGAAAAAAAACAAACAAAAACAAAATACCTCTGCAACAAACTATTGGTGCTGCTTTTATAAGTGCTTGGGAATGCAGTACGGCGATGAACATGTTGATGACAGATGTGCGCTGGGCAGGAAAAGCAGCCGGGAGCCACCACAGAGAAAACGGCGCAGTGTAAACTCCCGAGCTCTAGTGGGAAAAACACATCTGCGCAGCTGCTGATAATGGAAATGAATGTGGGCGTGTCCGAGTGTGCTACTGTGGGATAAGGGGCTTCAGTGTTGAAACCACAAAGACTGCAGGTAATCTTATCTTGTGGTTACAGTAGTCATGATCAGTGGAGATAACAGCACCTCTTTGTGTGCGTGTGTGGTGGGGGGACCTGGAAGAAAAACACACACACACACCTCGGTTGTACTCTCTGTGAATCCTAGTGTATAGACAGAAGTGGTCTCTAGAGGCACCAAAGGAGTATTAGGTTTCACTGGACTGAGCGTGTGTGTGTTTGTGGTGCATCACGGTACACAAAATAAAAAGGCCTGGTATTAATGTCCATCTTGACCGAACTGAGACCTATAGCTTGTTGAAACCTGGAAATGTCCACGAGTCCCAACCGCATTTCCAGATTTGATGCAGTTGGCACAGTACGGCTGATTGCTACTCCTGCATGCGCGTATCTGTGAACGTGTCATGATCGCGCGTGGACATTCTTACAGAGTGAAGTCTTCACACTTGCACGGAATGCGAGTGTGTACACTAGGGAGCGGCGTCACATGAAGCACAGCAGAATTTACAGCGAATATAGACAGTGAATAGCACCAGCGAAAACAAAACAAAACAAAACTAAACGTCCATGTATCAGTGTATGAATAATAAATAGCTTTGGTTTGTGAAGTGCTGGGGGAAAATGATCAATTATAACCCAAGTCGATTCGCATCAAAAGCAGTACCAAGCGACTACTCAGGACTTCATATTAACTTCATTTTTCATTAGTTTTTTACTGAGGTGTTATTTATGGTTCACATCACCTACATCTATTACTGCGAAATATGTAGGGCTTTTTTCCATGGAGGGGCGGCGACCGGATCAACTTGCTCGTGCTGTTCATTTATAGTTGTCCGTGCAGGGGGTTGATCATAGAGGAGAAACTTTTATTAAAGACACCGGTGTGAGAAACAAAACAGCGTGACCAGCACTGTCAAAATTTTTTAACAGATTACAATTTCAAAAAGCGCTTGAGGCGCACTAGCAGGAAACATTAAATACTGTATGTTTACACTTCATTGTTTCAAGTTTTATTCTTTACACAAGACGTAGCCCACAGAAGAAAGGTCAACATTTTCTGCTTACGCAACCAGACATTTATATACTGACTTGATTACACACAGGTGGATTCTATTTATCACCATCAGTCATTTAGGACAACATTGGATCATTCAGAGATCCTCGCTGAACTTCTGGAGTGAGTTTGCTGCACTGAAAGTAAAGGGGCCGAATAATTTTGCACGCACCACTTTTCAGTTTTTTATTTGCTAAAAAAGTTTAAAATATCCAATAGATTTCGTTCCACTTCACAATTGTGTCCCACTTGTTGGTGATTCTTCACAAAAAATTTTAATTTTATATCTTTATGTTTGAAGCCTGAAATGTGGCAAAAGGTTGAAAAGTTCAAGGGGGCCGAATACTTTCGCAAGGCACTGTACCTCTCCGTCAACCTGACAGCAGGTATGCAGCACCATAGATGTTTACACTAGTGTGTTTTCCTTTTAAAAATGCATAACCGTTGCTACGGTTACACCTGTCGAGTACACTACTCCGGCATCCACGAAAACGGAGACTTTCGGAAACGCCGAAGACCCCGTTTTAGTTTGAAAATTCCGGGCACACGTTTCAGTGTAAACGGACTAAAATGAAGACTTTTGAAAACAAAGACGTGGCTCCGCCCACATTCGCCCCCTGATTCCTTCCCTGATTCATCAAGATCCTACCATATGATCGTTACGCTACCTTGATCGTACACACAACAACACAGAGACTGAACCACAAGCGTTGCTGGCTTTGTCGTCATTCTCAGCAGCCATTGTGCAGTTCAATTCTGGATTTTATTCTACGGCAGCTGCCTACACGCGTAAGAGGCGAGCTATGATTAGAGCGATCTGCAACAAATCTCATTTCGAGCGGTGTAAGTCCTACATGGAACGACTAGCAACCCGCTTCCTGTTTACACTTGTATGTACATGCCCAGTATGCATGAATGGTCATGTGACATGCGTATTCGGTCGTGTAGCTTGGATGGAGATCGTTTCTGAAATACAGCGGAAACTCCAGCGTGGACGAGGATCATTTTCATTTGAAACGCACTGGAGTTAACAGGACCGCACACAATCAGCATTTAGCTCACGTAGTAATGTAAAAAGTGTCTCTGCATGCAGCTTTTACCCATAAACCCCCTCTCCAGCAAATACGCGTAAACGCAGAACTATAAGGCCTGATGCGCCCTGATGTCTCCTGCCACTTCAAAAGGGCTGCTTTCCTTTCAAAGGACTGAAATCACACTACAAAAAGGTCACACAGCCATGTGTCCGTGACCAACTGGTTCTATGCAGAGCAAGAGCTGACGTATTGGACGCAGGAGCTACTAAACCCAGCACTGATTCCTCTGGTAGATATATACACTTGTTCTTCTCAGAAGAGGCTTCTGTGGTAGAAGTCTTTGTCCCTGTTTCACACAGCCAGTGGGTGTGATGATGACCGCATCGCAATTGGACACCGCTACATACAGGTCACAGCTCCAGGAAGCTGTTTATCTCCTGCTTCAGAGCAGGTACTACTCTGCACAGCAGCAACTACCGAGGTGGTGCTTCCTGTACTGATCATCATTCACGAGTGCACTCAAGTGCAAAGCGTACAGAAATCACCAACCTGCGTTTATGTAACAATCGATAACTGAAGCTTGTTTTAAAGCCGATGTAGGCTGGTATTTTTACATCAGCTCAGCGTCCAAGAAAATAAATAAATAAATCAAACAAGAACAGCAAGCAGCAAAAATGCTGAAAGTCTGCCATTTCACGCACACAGCTGGATTAAAAAGCTTTATACCACATATCTGCTGGCTTCCCAAACCTGAATGTGGATTCATTTTCTAAAACATCACAACTCTGCCAGTAGTTTTATTATTATTATTATTATTATTATTATTATTATTATTATTATTATTATTATTATTATTAACGTGCTCATTGTAATGTGTTATTGTTTCTATATTAACAACTAATTCACAGGGGCTTGTATGATGGATGCGGCTCATAATGTAAGACTAATATGAACAGAAACAAACAAAAAAAAAAAACCCCACGAACCAAAAAACGATATGTGAGCTGCCATGCAAAGCACGGACTTGCCATCGGGAGCAACTTGGGGTTCAGTGTCTTGCCCAAGGACACTTCGAGTCACCCGGGCCGGGAACCGAACCGCCAACCCTACGATTAGTGGACAACCCGCTCGACCACCTGAGCCTCAGCCGCCCAATGTGTGTGAATTTAGTATGTGAATTTATCCCTAAATGCAATTCTAAATAGTTAACAAGCAACGAGTCATTCCTTGAGCGGTCCATACAGGATTTCACAGGGGTTTTTTTGTGTGTATGTAATCATTGTGTCTAAAAATGCACATTAGAGACCTTTTATCTGTACTCATATTTGACGCACGAGAATCAAAGGGGACTTTAGCGGAATGCATGTTGCGATGATGTCACGTGATACTTCTTGGCACGAATCTGTGAGAAATCTGCAGTAATTTTGAAAAATTACAAGCTCCTGCGGATATTGCGGAGTTTAGATGATTTTGCGTTCAATTCTGCACTCGGAAAAATAAATAAATAAATAATTATTAAGTAATAAATAATTTTAAAAACAAGCTACATCCTGGAGGGACTGCAGGAAGAATTAAATACTTTGGTACGTGCTTGTCATGGACTATTTTCCTGTAGCAGCACATCCCAGTCATATTTTACTTCTATGAAGATGACAAACATTAATTATAGGGTTATATTTCTATAACTAAGCAAAGGTAATAATACTAATAATAAAATTTTAAAAACTGAGCTTCCTCCGTGTTATTCACCGTGTTACTGCTTATGCAACGCACTGAAAAGTCGGAATGACAGAAGGTCAATCAGGTCTTCAGAAGGTTCTGGAAACGCTAAACATATCTACTGAGAGTGGGCTTGAGTAGGTCAAGCACCATGGCCTTCTGGCCTAGTAAGGCTCCTCTGAAGTGGCATTACCCGAAGTAACAAAGAGAGACACCAAAATAGAGAAAGAAATGCTGACGAAATGACAGAACTAAAGAGGGCAAAGAGAAAGGAAGATCAAAGCATCTCTTTCAGGCACGTTGCGTGTGACTGGAGCAATTAAGACCCGACAGGAATAAGACCCAACACTCAAAATACAGCACGCACGCTTTTAGGAGTAAAAAGGTGAGAATGACGGAGCCTCAAGAGCATAGCCTGTGCACCGTAACAGAGGGGCGGAGAGAGGGAAGAAGTAGAGCGCGTACGACTCTTCTACCGAGAGATGTGCGAGGTGCCAAATGCCAGCGGTGCGACTCTAATGAGGGAGACAATGTTACTGGAACATGGAATGCCAATGAGGAGAAACACCTGCAACGAATTCATCTCCGACATGCACATACACACCACAACACATGTGACACATAAGGAGGTTGAGTGATGAAGAAAAGTACAGTAGGTGTGAGAGATGGTAAAAGTATCACATGTCAGCTGCTGGTGCAGGTATTCTGGGATTATTGTGGTTCAGCATTGTTGCCAGAGGACCTCTATAGTAACTGTGCCCAATTTACACAGCAGTTATATGAATTATAGAGAATTACAGAGCGTTTTCACAATGCAGACACGGCCACCGCACTGACGTTCCATGCGTACCACATACACACCGCATCTTTAATTCAAACTAATTGTTTCGAACTCTATTAGACAGAGCTTCTTGTTGTACCTGTGTCTCAGCAAGTTGCCCTTGATTATTAGTAGGTTACATGCCCAGGCATGCAACTCTTTAAACCTTGTCTACCCACCTTATTCCTGCTTCTCATGATTCCTTGCACGAACTATGTGTGACTTCTGGTTACTTGTTATCTAGTCAGCACTGGCGAAGGCATCAATCGTTTGGCATTAAGGCAATTAAATAACATGACCTCAGATAACCTTCCGGAACGTGTTTAGCTACTTCACTTCAACTGTTGCTTCTGACATTTAAAACAAACGTAAATGCTATCAGTATGCAGTACACACACACACTTATTTGATCAGTAGATGAAATCTGAGTACAAAGCAAAAACACTTCTGTACCAGTACTGCAAACAAACACTTAAGCAAAAAGACACTAAATACGTGTTTGTGTGTTTTAATATCGAAAACAAAAGAACTCGTTCTGCACATACGGGCTTAGTCCTTTACACGGAAAGCTCCAGAAACTTCACTTTAACCCTCTAGAGGACTCGTCGTTTCTTTGCCGGTGATCTCAGACTCGTCATGGCAGCCAAGTGAAATGATCACATATGCAGTGTTTTTGGGGGCGTTCTTTGAAGTATACATTCTTCAGCTCTGTTCGTGATGTTTTTCATCGTCTACAAAAAAAGGACGGAGTTCGTCGCCGACAGATGCGTTTCCTGCTATAAGCGTGCTCAACGTTTCTGTTTCAGCCTAGCCTGATTGTTAGCACTACGAATGACATTTTCACAATCCACACTCTTCTATTACAACATGTGTTAAAAACTAATGAGGAAAACAAAACGAAACCAAAAGCAAGAGTCATTTAACAAATGCACTGAGAAAAACACACTCCAGCAGAAATCGGCTATAACGGCCGCTTCTGCTAGATCCAGGAAATATCGCCCGTTCTCCAGCGTTAGCTTCGGGACTAAGGTGGATATTTTTAATATTCTGCATTTTAAACTTTTAAAACTTGGATGAGAGCCAATGGGAGAGCGCGCTTCCTGGATAGGCTATGCCAGAATCTTTACCGTGTCTATTTGTACAGGAAATGAACTAATCAGACACTTGCGTTTTTGTTATTCCTAATAGACTTCTAGTGCATATGTCCACTTCAAATTGAAGTAGTATTTAATCAAACTAAAGATGAGTGATCGATAGATAGATGGATACACACACACACCCCACAAATGACCAACAATAGTAGTTGCAAAGCTGATGTTAGCGATTACAGCGTCGAGATGTTTACACTAAGAAGTAATTATCTGTTTGCAGCATGGTGGATCCATTGCTCTTGGCGAATCTCGATGGTGAATCGCAAAATCCCCCCATGAATTTTCGAAGGGATTCAAGGCAGGAGATTAGCTAGGCCATGCAGAGCAAATTCAGTTTCTTCGTTGAATACTTCTCTAATATGTCTCGGTACATCGCTCCATTCATGTTTCCTTCAATGACGTGTAATGCCCCATTACCCTCTTGCAGACAAGCAGCCCCATATAATGATGCTCCCGCCTCAATATATATCTGTAGGTGTGCTGTTCTGAGGATCATACGCGCAACCCTTCTTTCTCCAAACATCACGAGGTGACTTGCTGCCAAAGAGTTCTATTTTTTTCCGTCTCACCAGAGTATATTGTTCCAAAAGAGCTCTGATTTGTCAAAAGCCTTGCATCTCTTTTTAGCAGAGGTGTCATTTAGCATGGGGTGTAGGAACAGAGGTGATTGCTGTGCTGTTTATTGCTTTTTGTTCTCTGCGCAACTGTCCCAGCTGCTTTCAGGTCATCCTGCAACTATTTTCAAGTGACAGCAGGCTTCTCTCTCACCTTTCTCCTCATTAGTTGTGGTTCCATGAACTTTCAAGTTCCCAAAAAGACATTTTGTGTATAAATTCTGAAGCAAATATATTAAGTTACAAATATTTTTAAAAAGTAAATGTACTTTCACTGTACATTATGGTGGTTTCTACATGTCGTTTTAGTGGGTAAAAGACAGAAATGCAAAGTCTGAAGAAATAATATTGACAGGATGGATTCAGACAGGACTCAAACAGACAGGTTTGTACAGTACTGGCTCAAAGGTTAAGGCTCAGTTAGGGCCGCCTGATTTGCCTGATTTTTCTTCTTCTGTTCAAACATTATTATTTTATATTATTGCGTATCTAATGTACTGAAGTGATCCTTTCAGAATTCACCATTTGATAAATCGCTAAATTATGAATCTGTTAGTCTTGACACGCAACGTTACCATTCTCCTCAGCTCCGGCGAATGGTTTCAAACAGTCATCACTGCACAGGGCGAGGATGTAGAGGAAGCAGCCAGGTGGAGCAAAGCGGGAAAGGGCACGCATGACAAAAACCATCCAAAAGCAGCGAAATGTAGCAAAATTACTGACCTGTTCAGGGCTTGATTTGTGTTCACTGAATTAGCTAAATCAAGTATTAACTACAGTTTCAGTAATGGTTAGCACTACTACTATAGTCACTCAAAATACTCTAAAGGACAGCGTTAACCACTGTATAGTTAGAATACCAAGTAGTTTAATACAAGACAATTTTTCAAGTTTACATACAGTGCAATTAAGGAAGCCCTCGATGTTGTTATTTTAAACGTTGAAATTACAAATGCAGCTAGGGCAAACATCAGCAAAAACTTTTCCCAGCTATAAGACATAAAAGGCAACACCATGTAGCAATTTATACAGCTATAATAACAGTTATTTAGGCAACTAAGAAAATTATGTCTGCCCTCGTGTAATTGGAGACACCTGGTTGAGGTTGGGAAAAGAAAAAGAAAAAAAACGAAACTTTTTTCTCCTATTTTTCCACAATAAGGTGGAGACAGTCAATCTGGCACTAGCTTTGGTTCAGTGTTCACACTTCAGGGTCAACCTGAGATGACCGGTCCAGGTAAAATAAGGCTACTAACCTAAATACGCTTTAATACGTTTGTATGTAATATAGTATGGTTAAAATCAAACTGTAAAATAAATTAAAAAATAAAATAAAACCCCACACACATTGCCCTAACAGGGTGAGATGGGAGGAGAGAGAGGAAAAAGAAAAAAAAAAGAAAAAAGGGTCTTTTGTTTACCTCCCTTCTGTATGTAATGAGTTTTACTGGCAGCTTTGCAGTTCTGGTTTGTGTTAAATGCTTGGCTTAAATGTTCTGTGCATACCCATGTAAACGAATATAGATCAGGACTGCTTCACTACCTCTAGGTTTCTTGTTTATGTTTCATGGGATGGCCATAATGTGTGTAATAAATTAAATTCAGGAAAGAAAAAAAAATAGGGTTGTCAGTGATTTCAAAATTGTTGTGGGTGGCCTGGATGAGCATGAGACTCACGGCCTGAAATTATGTCGGGGTTTAATGCCCTAGCACCAGCAAGCTGCCACTGGTGGGCCTTTGAGCAAGGTCCTTAACCCTCTCTGCTCCAGCTTCCTAACAAACTGGGAAATGTATAAAAAAATAATTTAATAATAATAATAATAATAATAATAATAATAAAAAGAATTTCACTGTGTTGTAGTGTATACGAGACAAATAAAAGCAGCTGCTACTTCTAAAATCAGAGATGCACCTGTATTGATTACATTACCCCACCTCCTCATGTAAAATTAAACCAGCCCAAATAGGTCTTGGAAGGCTATTGTTTAAAAATGAGTAACTCGAAAGTTACAGAGACAGAGACCAGTAAGTGAGAGTTGCAAGACACAGAATGAGAGAGAGAGAGTGCGAAAGAGTCGGAGCCAAAAAGACAAAGAGAATGAGTGTGTGCGAGAGAAAGAGGGAGATAAATAGCAGTAATTATGAAGAAAAGGCATCTTTGTAATAAAGCACTGCAGGATGAAAAGGAGAAAGGCTCTAATTTTAAAGAGAGGAGTGCATTATAGCACTCTCCACTCAGCAAAAGTTCGTGTCGGGACAAATCACGTGTGGTTTTATATATATATTATATATATATATATATATATATATATATATATATATATATATACATATATCTGTGTGTGTGTGTTCGCATCAACGTGTGTGTATGTGTAGGGAGACCGATTTGATGACTTGTGTCAAAGTAAGCGAATCAAGGCCGGGGTGAGGGATGATGTGGGTTTGGCATGCTTTCCCAGCATGCAGCACGGCGCTCAGAAATAGAGCGGAAAGTAGGAGCTCCTGGGACCACGGTGCAGGGCTAATAAAAGAGCCCCACTGCTCTCGTTCCAACCGGGCCAACACTTACACCTGTGTGTAAGACTGAAGGAAGGACTGATATGCAGGCAAGACAAGACCAGACAGTGGAAGTTGACAGCAGTCAGCGCACTCTCGTTCTTCTTCCCCTCAAACAAGCAAACGTTTCCCTGCTAACTAACCTCCATTAGCGAGCGCTGATCTCCCACTCCTCCGGGCCCACCATAATCCGTTAGCCTCAATAGGCAAACATGTACCTTGACTCATTGCCTCATGTCCTTTTTTTCAGCGTAATTATGGAGACGCGCACGTTAGACATTTAAGTGCTGGTGCTGCTCCCATATCTCACTATGCACCACTCCACACCACAAGTTAGACTCATGATGCAGACCACTAAGGGATAAGTTTGATATGAAGGACATTAACATAAACCTATTATTTAAATATTTTTATAAGAGCAGCTCTGACCGCTATATAATTCAGATCACAGGTTGGTGTTAATGAATGCATCCAAGCCATGTATGTATGTGCTGTTACTATAGAAACAGTGACATCTACATAACCTAAGACTAATAATCGACAAAGGAAAAAGGTTATTGTTGATATGATG
Organism: Ameiurus melas; assembly: GCA_012411365.1. Lineage (NCBI taxonomy): Eukaryota > Metazoa > Chordata > Actinopteri > Siluriformes > Ictaluridae > Ameiurus > Ameiurus melas. The sequence continues at coordinate 30,559,530 of CM022753.1, read as the reverse complement.
AAGCTTTCTGTTAGGATATGTTTATTTAATATCCATAGAAGGAGTCTCTGGTGTCAGTGCTTTGTAATAGAAAGTTTTCCACGATTAGAGTATCTTCAGAATTGAGGACTTGGAGATTTCTGGTTTCTCGGTAACAAACTAAAGTGTTTTTCTTCCCGATCCCATGTCAGGATATCCATTACAGTCTCATGACGATTTGTAAGACAGTGACGTCTGAGGGATGGGAGATCACGGGCATTCAGAAGTGGTATTCGGCCTCGCCATTTACACACAGATTTGATCGGTTTCCTTGAATATTTTACTTATATTAGGCACTGTAGAAGGTTAAATACCCCAAATCCTACCGATTTGGCTTTGGGGAAAGTTGTTCGCAAAGTGTTGGATTATTCGCTGACTCATCTGTTGGCAGATTGGCGACCATCCTTGCTCTTGAAGGACTAGGCCTTTTTTGGAGGCTCCTTATATACTATGATTAGCCGATTGCCTCACCAGTTTCACATCACCTTCTTATTTCAACTTGTCACATCGCTATTGGTCCTAAATCGCCCCGTCCCAATTTTTTTGGAACGTCTTGCACGCATCAATTTCAAAATAAACGTTTATCTACAAAAACCTATGCAGTTGATTAAGTAAAAGATAACATACCTCGACTTTATACGTTTTCTGTTTAAATACAAGTCAAAGGACATTTCCAAATCACGCCTTGTTTTTATTAGCATTTTCCATACTGTCCCAACTTTTTTCGGAATTGGGGTTGTGAATATTTAAAAAGCACGACATTCATCAATACATTATAAATTGTTGGCAAATCACTGTGGTATAAGAACGATAAAAGGCTTCAGTACGCGATATTAAAAAACCATCCACTTTGTCTTCAGGACGCTCCGTATTACACTACCCCTTTGTTGATTATTCTCCTCCAACAACACACCCTGCCGTGTTTTATTCCCTTGCTACTCATCTACTACGAGCAGAAGTGCATACGCCATTTTGTACTTGCAAGGCTGAACGTTTTCCTAAGCAGCCAGTGTTGTCTGTTTCCCGGGGTGAAACATCGGTGACACGGTCTCAAAAAAAAAAAAAAAGAAAGAAAGAAAAAAAAACCTCGTTTCCCCTCGAGAGAATTTAAAGATGTTTAATAGAAGTGGACGGGGAGCAAAATCGCTTTATGTGCCGTATCAAACAGACGGCTGACATCAAAAACAAGTGGCAAATCTGACTTTAATGAGTGCGAGACGGAGCCTCTTTCTGAGCAGCTTTGTTCTCATGGTAACCGCATGTGGGTTCCTCTTCGCTTTCATGAGGATTCATGACAGCAGAAAATCAGAGTCATCTCAGAATTTATCATTGGTCATGAAGAAACTGAAAGATTGACTGGAAGATTGAACAGAGTGACGAGTCATCCTATATTTCCTACACCAGTCCTATATTTGAGTTTTGTTGTCCCAATTCATACTCCAGAACTATTGATTGTGTATTTCCCAACGGAATGCTTTTCATTTCTGGAACACAACATAAGAACGCTTCAAAATGATAAGAAATTACCAAAAACATTAACCCTTTGTATGCATAGAATTATTTCTCAATGTGTGTGAGCAGGAGAGATGCTACCTTCCAGAAAGTTCCAGCTTTTAAGCATAGGAAGACATTGTGTTTATGTCCATCTAACGAAGGCGTAATGATTTCTCAGATCGGGAGAACCTCATGAACGTCGGTTAAATGAGAAGATCTGCATTTTCTCTTGATTTTAGCAGACACTATGACAACTCGACTACAGTTGCATGAGGTATTGAAACACTAATCTGAAATGTCTGACAGCAGGTGAATCGGATAGATATTATCTTAAGTACATATAGTATCGTTTCCAATAATCTGCATAACATTATGTAGATGTTCCTGCCACACAAATGTGCTGTGGCTGAAATGATCTCTTCCTACATCAGGAAAAGTGCACACAGCATTCATTCAAACCGAAATCGACATATAAAACTTAAGGACATTAAAGGAACCGAGCTGACTACAGACATAAGATGTGTGACTATAGAAATGACTTCACAAAATGTATTTGTAAAAAAAAAAAAAAAAAGCAGCATGAAAGGATGTTGTCATAGTAACTGGTTCAATTCATGCACACCCCCATCCTTCTCTGAGAAATACAGCCAAACAATGCAATGCATTTGGGGTATTTTGTGGCCACTAGGGTAGATTACTTAGACACAACCTACTACTAGGCATTAGGGGATTAAAACAATGCACTGGAAATTCTCCAGGCTTTTGGACTACAAAAATGGCAGAAAGTGCACTATATAGCAAATAAGGTACAGTTTTGGGTATATATTTGGTTCCTACAGAGCAGTGGTCACCAACTCTGCTCCTGGAGATCTGGTCCTTCCTGAAGACTTTGTCTCCATCTGTTATCATGCCCACCTGACCACTGAATCAGTGCCTTAAGTTCTTCATCAACTAAAACAGGTGTGTTAGATGCTGGTTGGAGATGAAACCTGCAGGAAGATAGAGCTCCAGGAACAGGGTTGGTGACCCCTGCTATAGAGGGTATATTTAATATTTATTTTTCTATGTATAACCATGCAAAGTAAAGCAACTCAGCGGCTCATTAAGCAAACAGCAACTTGAACCAAGGTTACTGACAACTTCTAATACGTGATTTTACATGTGAACTGATGAACACATGAACTGAAATTATATTTGAAGATTTGCTCAAAAAATTTCATAGGGTCAATGATCTGAATGTTTGAACGGTCTATATAATGACTGGTTATACTGACATTTTTCCAGAACATTGACTAGTAACTAAATTGAAATTGTTTCTGGGGTGCATGGTGGCTTAGTGGTTAGTGCGTTCGCCTCACACATCCAGGGTGCAAGGTAGGCTGACTGGCATGTCCAAAGCGTATGAATGGGTGTGTGAACGTGACTGGCACCCTGTCCAGGATCCCATGCACCCTGGGATAGGCTTCAGGTTCCCCGTGACCCTGAAGAATAAGCAGTATAGAAAATGGATGGATCAATGGAAATTTAATCTGGTGTTTTGTTTACCGTTGCTACATAAAGTGTTTTACACAGAGAACTCTACTTCTATATTAAATAATGAACAATGACTGGCGAAGCGATTTTATACAGAAGTTTGCTATCTAGGTGCTTTTCAAACCCTCTGTCCAGAAACAGCAGTATGTGACATAGGCACTGAAAATTTCTCAGATTAGTTATACTGTAAAGTGATCAAATCGGAACAATTGGCTCAAATAATTCCTTGGGCACGTGGGCACACGTGCCCAAGGAATAAAAAATAAATAAATAAATAAAACTGGAATAATAAATAAATAAATAAATAAAACTGGAATAAAAAATAAAAAAAGAAATAAATAACTATAACCATGGCATCTTATCCTGTTATAGCCAATGGCAGGAAGCAGTGGAGATCATTGATGCCTCTGGCGAGTGTACGCAACTAGTACCATTAGCTTTCTTTGCTAATCTAAAACACTAGTATGAAGCCTAGAACACAACACAAATCAAACTTAGACTTTATTTTGAAATAGTGGTGTGTATAAATGTTATATTTGGCTGTAGGCTATACATTTTGGTTACTACAGTTTCTGGACAACGCAAGCCGAACACCACGCGCACAACAGCCATACACTATATGGCTAAAGGTTTCTGGACACCTGACCATAACATTCATATGTGCTTGTTGAACATCCTATTGCAGAATTAGTCCTCCTGTTGATGATGTAGTTATAATAACCTCCACTCTTCTGAGAAGGCTCTTCAGTAGATTTTGGAGCGAGGCTGTGGGGATTTGCTCATTCAGGCACAAGAGCATCAGTGAAGTCGGGTGAAGAGGTCTGGGGAGCAGGCGGTGTTCCAGTTCATCCCAAGGGTGTTCAGTGGGGCTGGGGTCAGGACTACTCTGCGGGCCATTTGAGTTCCTCCACTCCAACCTTGGCAAAAAACCATGTTTTCATGGAGCTCGCTTTGTGCACAGGTTCACCGTCATGCTGGAACAGGTTTAGTCTCAAACTCCTACTTCCAGTGTAGGGAAATTACACTGGAAATGCTACAGCATACAAATATATGTTAAACAATTACGTGCTTCTAACTTTGTGGCAAAATTTTGGGGGAAGACTCACATATGGGTGTGATGGTCAGGTGTCCACATACTCCACAGGGCTTTGTTAGTGGTACATAAACCCTGAAGAGTTTGTGTAACCATCCTGTAAAGGTAAAGCTTCTTCTGTTTTTGCCATCCTTTGTAGCTGATTTACGTTAAGAAGGATCAGTGCCATTAACTATACATTTCATCTCAAATTTCAGAAGTATCGTTGAGGGGTTTCTGCTAACTCACCTAATAAGAACTGAAAATAAGAACGTAAAGCTCAAACTGGACACAAGGCCCGGATTATCGAGAGACAAGATGATGGATAAACGAGCAGAACATAGTACAACCTTGTTAGATGTATAGTAGCAGGCAGAGAGGGGGGACAGTGAGCTATGATATGTTACCTATCAGTGGTCCAATTACTGTCCACACTGCTGGCTGTGCCAGAATGATGTAAGAGGTGAACTGAGACAGAAAGACAGAGATAGATAGATAGCTAGATAGACAGAGAGAGAGATAGAGAGAAGGAGCTTGGAGGGTTTGAGTGGGTGGGACAGTGACAGAGCGATCATTATCCTAAACAGCACAGTGTGTGGGGGAGTGTGTGGGAGTTGGGGGGAATAGAGCAAAACACGGAGATAAACACAAAATTCGTCTGATTCGTTTCAGAATGAAGAGCCGTTGCAACCAAGGACGTTCTCTGAACATACAATGCTTGCACAAGCGACTACGTGACTGAGTGCACTCGTCTGTATGTGAAAGAAAGAGGGGGGCATTGGGAAATAATCAAAAGACAACGAGAGACACACACACACACACACAGCATCATGTGTAGGTGGAAAGCATTTACAGTTGGGCTCCAACTGAACCCCTGTGGCTTTCTCACCAAGTGCATAACACACGCAAGACTGGCTGCACACTGCCAAGATTGACAAACATGCATCTCTGTACAACAGCAACACAGTGAGCAACACACCAGAGACAAAAGCCTGCAATTTAACAACAAACCATTAACCTAGGGCTCTTTCGGAAGGACAGCAGCCAGGGGCACTGAGTGGCTTTCCTGCAAACCGGTGGTGTGAACAGTGTGAGTAAGTGAGAGAGAAAATGTGTACACATCTGCATTAGGTGTGGACCGTGAAGTAGCAACAACCAATGGGATTGAGGGACTGACTGAAGCCTGAAATTCGGCAATCGCATATAGTAGGGCTATCAAAACTTTGTTCTTTTCTTTTATGCAATATTAATACTTAATTACGCTCCCTGGGATACGCTCCAGTTTCCCGTGACCCTGAAAAGGAGTAAGCGGTAGAAGATGGATGGATGAATACTTAATTATGAAATACGTAAAATTTGGTACTCAATTTCATAATTACACAGAAAATGAAGGAACAGTATTTTAGCGAGTATGAATAGATGTAACTATTTAGCAAATCCAACCAGAACTGGATTCTCTGGGAAACTCACTCTGTAGTGAGCGCGCACACAGTGAATAGGAAGCTATTTGGAACGTAGGCTAAGCTTACTAACATACTACATACTATAATACAAAGGACACTTAAATCATTAATCACAATAATTCGGGTAGCAATCTCCGGCTAAATTCGATCAGATTTGAATTTCGAAACAAGCGTTTATGATGTCATTCAATGTAAATAAAGAAGATCATGATCAAAAATCTAATTTACACTTGTTTTACATAACGACAAAAGGTCCAGCTCACGTCTGTGAAAGAACGTTAACAACGCGTAGGGCTATCTGCTTGCTAGCTAAGTGACAAGATCGTGAGTAACATTAGTATAGAGTGATAAAAATGCAGAAACGAGTCAGCATTAACACGCCCGGTTCCATCTGCCTGAAGTCAATTGGTCATTTTTGGTTAAATGCCTGAAATAAGGTCTGAGGTTAACAAAAGCTGAAGATATTTACTACATAAAATACATCAATAATACCCCACTCGTGTTTTATTTAAAACTTTTACGCGTCTTGAAAACGGTTGCTAACAAGTGGCTAAGTGGGACTACAGAGGTTGTCAAGGACATTAAACATCACGCTGAACAGGAAATCTCATCTACTACACCTTCGTTGTGTTTATACTCGCACTCTTCCTGCTCCAACTCAATTTATAACATGTTCCAATTGTGGTGTGTCGACCCCCCCACAATTGTAATGCTATAAAGTGCTTAAATGGTGGCGACGTTGACGTCATGCCACCGTGGTGTACTTTTTAGCCCAACTTTAGCCTTTTACTTCTGCCAATTGCATTTCACCTTCAACATGAATAGAACTTGTGTTCATTTGTGAGGATTATCTTGATGAACGAAACGTGTAAGAATCATAAACTGTTGTTGGTCATAGAGCTTATTTTCTGCAATAATCCAAAAGCCAGTGGAAACTCCCGGGTTGGCTACAAAAATCGTCGTGTGTCCTGCACTCTTATATAACCAAGTTAACACAACGTGTTCTCTCAAGTTTGGCATGTCCTTGAAAGCTGAAATTTTCCAGGGAATAACCGAAGCATATTGATATTTTATACTGGCAGCCTAGAGGGAGAATAATTTCTATATGTAACCAAGGACGCTTCTTCTTCATGAAATCACTGGCTTCTTTATTTTTAAAAAATAAATAAAATCATCTGTCTCAATCGGTGTCTGATGAGATCTGTCAGGATAGCATGAAAGGGGCACTGAACTACACTTCAGATCAGCCCCAGCATGTCACATGTCCATCACTTGCATCAGTGTACCGTTGCACCCTGATTAGCACCAACATACAAGTTCCTGTGTTTCAGCACCTGACTGTCAAGCTTCTGTTGTCATATTTGCGTGTTGTCGTGTGTTCCACAGTCTCGTTCACTGTCTGAATGTTTTTACCTAGTATTCTCTGTTCTAGTCCTGCTTCTCGATTTCACTAGGTGCGTCCCAAATCACATACTTTTACACTATTCTACGCCATTTTGTAGTATAAATAGTATAATTAGTGTGTTCACACTGAAAAACCCCCCCAAAACAAAGTGCACTTTAAGTTCCCGGATGATGCACTCTGGGGGGGAAAAAAAACGAAGTGTGAAATGATGGAGCCTTAATCCTCTCGATGGTCACAGCTTTCCATATATAGCGGATGGGGAGAGGCTATATCAGGCTCGGATGCTGAATGAGGAAAAAATAAATAAAATCAACATGGCCGAAGATATTTATTGAATTCTTATTATAATGCATGGGTTGTCTACCGGGTTTTGTTATTTAACAGCGCTCATCTTTCAAGGAAGCTTTGGCTAGTTATCCGTTTGGCTATTTTGTTAATGCTACTGCCATCACATTATGTACGTCTGACCTAATTTGCCCTAGACTGGGAAACAGCATATACTTCCGGTTAGTATCGAAAGTGTGGCATTTGAGAAGATTCATACATACAAGTGTATAGTCTATAAGTGTATATGTGTATACACTAAGTGTATGTGTATAGTATAACTGTACAGTGAATTATATAAGTTTATAGTCACATAAGATTTCTGTTTAATACATATATGCAGATTTTGTTCACGTTAAATCAATAATAAAAACGTATTCCACTAGCCACCTCTCCACGGGGCAGAGCGCATGCGAGTTTGTGTTGGGGGCAGGGTTTGAGGGCGGGAAATGGTCAGGAAAGTTTTAACTCCAGGGTGTGGACCACTCATTGTGGAAAAACATCACTGCTATTGTCCTTTCATTATCCTGAACCCAAACACATCCAAGATGAATTTCCCCTAAAGCATAACTCCTCATTATACAGTACGTGCTTTATAAGTACTTGCTACCTCACATTGAATCATGTATGTTGTGTGTACACACACCCACACGCCCACACACGCGGATGTCTTCATCAGACGATAATGAGTCATTCCGCAAGAGAACTTTGAGAACAGGCTGGTACACACAGCTTAAAAAGAGGCTAGTCACAAGCTCAGTGGGGCATCGTCGCTCAGTCATGCATCTGAAAACCAGGCTGCGGTAAAGAATAATTACACAGGGACAAGAAACTGAACATCACGGCGACCGGAAAAGTGAGCAAGATTCTGTGCAAACGCAAACTCGAGTTGTTTAATGTGACGGGTGTTGCAGGACCTGTAATGAGTCACTGAGGTCCAGACTGAGCTCTTTGGCACAAAGAAAAAAAAATGAAAGGAGCGAAAAGCAAAAGGAAAGAAAAGTGCTAGAGAGCGAGACTGAAAAATCAAGTGCTAATTGGCTTTTCAGAGTTTAAATGAAAAACTGGAATGGAGTCTGAATATTGCTCCATGAGAGGCTTTTTAAAACCTGAAATCACCGGCTGCCAGGTCTGACAAGGTCCCTCAAGAGACCCAATTGTGCAGATGTGGCTTTCTTTTATGGAAAGAAGCCATGATGAGTCCAAACTCTCGAATCAGAATCTCGCCCACGCTCGGTGACGGCTGGGAAATGAGAGAATTCACTCAAATCTCTAAATGTTCAATCAGTGGGAGAGTGGATCAGGCTGTGAATACTAAATGGTCACTGAGCAGCAAACAGGGTATGAGTAACATTCCCGAGGTCACACGTATACAAGCTAAACAGAACCAAAGCAGTACTGGAAAGATCTTCCCGTAGGGAGAAATAACATTTTCGGCTCTCTCACTTTTTTGAACTAATTGATGTATGCCTGAATTCCAATATAGCATTGGGAGATTTCTAGCCAGCTGTATCCACCCCCCATCACCTCCACCCCACGCCGTCCGAAAAATGTGCAAATATCAGTGTACAAATACATTTTCCAAAGAGCGAGGTTCATTCTCAGCAGACCTGACATTTCTGCCTAAGCATAAACAGCAAAGCAGCATTTCACAGCATGTTTCAGTTTGTCTAGTTGTGCGTTTGCAGGCTCACGGCCCAGTGAGACTGGGAGAAACAAACGGAGAGACTTACCTAGGTCTTTGGATCCCTGGCTCTCGCTGGCCAGCTCGCCCATCCTCACCAGAGTGTCGAAGTAGCCCTTGGCTGCAAACGTCACAGCTGTAGAGGAAACAGTCACAGGCAGAGTGTGTAACAGAAATAATACACTAATAGTCAACTTCATTATTAACACTTCCTGCTGGTTGTGTGAAAGCACTGCTGATGCAAAACACATTAGGGCTCTTCAATCACCCTGCTGGAACTGACGCTCAGCCTCGGCACTGCACGGGACAAGCACACGACTCAGCACTCGGCTTTTAAAGGAAGGACATTTAACGAGTGCACCGATCGCACACGCATACACATACACCTCGCATCATACAGGGCTTAAAGGATCTGCTGCGAACATCTGGGTACCAGATCCGACAGCACACCTTCACAGGTCTTGTGGAGTCCATGCCTCAGCAGGTCAGAGCTGTTTTGGTAGCACAAGGGGGAGCTACACAATATTAGGCAGGTGGTTTTAATGTTATGGCTGATCGGCATACGCACGCGCACACACACAAACAAGCACACAAAACAGAAACGCGTACACAGAGGCACGAACACACAAACACAGCTTCAAAACACCACACTATCACACAAACATACCAAACGCACAAATACAGAAACAAACACGGACTCAAAGACCACACACACACACAAAAGATACAAACATACATAAACCATATAGACCACAAACATGCACACAATCACACGACACACACAAATAAACAAATACCCCCCACCCTTACACATACACACACACTCCCACACCGTGTGCATGCCTCATTGACCAACAAATCATCATCGGGAGAGATGAGAAACAATAGATCATTATCATTTCTGCACAAAATAGCATGAGACAAAAAGACGGAGTAACCGGTCGTGACTAGTGCTATGCTGTAAGTCGTACTGGCTGCCTGATGTGCGTGTGCGCAGTTCTTACACAACTTTGTTCACACCACAGAAAGCCTTTTCCTGCCTCTGTAATCACTCGGCCCCGCTCTTCATCCTCCTCCCAATACTTTCGAGCCAGCGGAATAGTAATTTGCAGGTATTGCATCAATTCACTACGAGACACAGTGCTCACGTTCCAGGATGACCAGACGACTACAGCAGGTCACTGATCAGACTGGCCAGCTGTTCCATCTATATAGAAAGTAGGGCAAGCACCACTTCTCTTTCTGCCTCTGTGTGTGTGTGTGTGTGTGTGTGCGTGCATGTGTGTACGCGCGAGCATGCACAATTGTTCAGAACTCATTTGTAGAGAGTTATGCTGAAATGCTTCTCGACAGATGGGACCAGTGCCTGCGGATAGCTGCGAGTCCTCCTCTGGAAGACGCTCTCTGAATCAGTGCTAGCAGCTGGAGAGAGCCACATGTTCATATGCTGCACTAATTAAATCATAATCTATATCAGCCCATCATTTCGCAGGACCATCACTACAAACCTCCCGTCAATTCAATCCCAGACACAAAAGGGGAGCCCCTCTTGATCGAATCTTCGTTCTGCAGGCTCCACAAGCCAGTGTCGCACGTGTCGAGTGGTGATTAGCTGACTGCGCATCTGAACGCTCGGTAGATCACGAGTAATCTTCTTTCAGTCTTTAGCGCACAGCCTCGGAGTGGCCTGACATTAAGATCCGGGTTCACAGGGGTCTTCCTGTAAATTGCTCTTTAGATGCCCGGGTATATGAACCCAGACCATCTTCTTAAGCGGTAACCTGGTTTGACCTTGAGCCTTCGCGCCTCAGGTGATGGTCCGCTCTAGATCTTGGTGCTAGTTGTCCTAGGTAGTAACTCGTGCAGCAGAGAGGTCATAAAGAATAGAGCTCCCGCTTATCCTCAGTCCTCAGCTAATCTCTATATAGGTTAATATTGATGTACTCACTCTAATATTTGATCATTTCTACAGTAAGATGCTCCGATACTTCAAGTCGAAGTCGAAGAAGAAGAAGAGGATGGGGGGGAGGGGGGGACAACTTATTTAAACAAATAAAAAATAATTAACTCTTATAGAAGGAGTCTCGGGAGTCACAGTTTTGGAACGGTCAGTAGTTTTTCCACCAAGTCTTCAAGCTGCACTTTGTTACGTCTTATTAATTTCAAGAAGGTGGCGTGAACTAAAAAAACTAAACAAATAAAATAAAAACATAAATGAATTATTTATAAAAAAAAAAAAAGAGTCACTGTTGAGGGAGCAACGGCTTATAGACGTTATAACACAACATTACATAGAAATAGAAATAAATGAATAGATAAATAAAGAAAGCACGATGCATCGTTCTTTAATAACACAATTATAAAATTCTCAAATAATGCTTTGGTGTGATACTTCAGGACACGCCGTTATAGGAAAAATATCCGTCCACTTCGCAGCACACCTCGCCGTGTTTTATTTCTTACTTATCTTCCTGAAAGGGAACTCTTTCTGGGGTGTAGAAGCCTGCAGCAATGGCTTCCCTCTGAAACTGTACCGAGTCGACTGCTGCAGGTTATGAAATGGTACGTGCGGAATAGTCGATTCAGTTTCACATATTTAGTGATGTTAAAAAAAGGGGGAGGGGGAAATCGCAACAATTTACTAAATTTTAACATCAAATCAGCCATTTCTGGTCAGTTTCTATGGTGGGGGGGGTCTCAGAACAGCATTTATCGTCATATCGTACCAGCCTTAGGTGGTGGTCATCGAAGACTGTGCAGAAATCTCATTCATGTCAGAGAAAAACCTTGCACAATAGCATACGAGAACCACATCTTTACTCCAATACAGGTCTATTCATCATTCTCAAAAGGCATTGTATTCCAAGAGCTGCTTGTCATTATATTAGAGATTAGGAGAAATAAATGAGCCAGAATGGATACGTAGACACTGATGGGCGATTATCTGGATCTTAAAAGCTCAACCGATACGGAAAGACTTCCCGGCCGCGTCCATCCAGCGACTAAATATCACGTTCTCATGTAGTGTGCATCGTTTTCAATCTGAAAGGACTCCGCAGAATTGGTTTGTGTCTCTCTCTCTCTCTCTCTCTAAACAACTCTGTGGTACTGAAGGTACCGATGGCTGAGCTGGAGCTGATAAGGATGATTGTGGCAGGATGATAAATTGAACGGCGTTGTTGTCATGACGGTCTTTAAAAGAAGTGGTGCGAGCAGGAGGTTGAGAGGCGGGAGGCGCTGGCTGGTTGCCCAGAAGGAGCGGCTAAACGAGGACAGAATGGGAGAAAACGATGCCGTACTTACTAGAGAGCGCTTTCTCGTAGTTCTTCCCCATGGCAACAAAGTTCCGCAAGCAGGGGTTGAACTGCTCCATGATGGTCTGAAAAGCACAGGGAGAAGAAATTTACCAGTCAGTAATGCTAACAGCAGCACGAGAATGAATACACAATGAAAAGTACATTACTCATCAGCATATCCTTGGAAGTACACGTGCACATGAACATATTGGCTCAGTCCCAAATTCAAGAATATACATTTTTGTCAGTTTTTACTAGAACTGCTTTAACACGTACATCCTCAGTGTCCGAAGAATTGCAGCAACAATGCGAGTTGGAATGCAAGACTTTAATAAAAGAATGCAAAAAAAAAACACATCACTATCTCTCTAATATACTGATACAGGACTTCGATTCGATATATAACATTTAACGACGACACACATTGTCACAAAGTAGCTTCCCAAAAAATCCGAATGTAGATTTATATTTAGATCCCTAATGAGCGAGTCAGAGGCAACAGCGGCGATGAAAACAATTCCTGAGAAGACAAGAGGAAGAAGCCTTCAAGGGAAGCAGACTCAAAAGGAGTCTACATTAATCATCATTCTTTCCCGGTTGTATACTATAAAGTAGAACAACGCTCAGTGGAAAAAGGATGTTCAGTACGAGCACTGATGGTCTTTATGATTACAGCAGCAGTTCATGGGTACTACATAAGTCTACGGTATCCGGGTGAAATGAGATTTGGTCACAAACATCATGCAATCATCAAACGAACAGAATCCGCTTGTATTCCTCAACAACCTTGACCCCACTGCGCATTGCATCATGCTATTTGTGTACGCCTGTTCCTGAAGGAGGCAACCTGCCGCTGACTGTGGGGGTGGAAGACAGGAAACTGGTTCAGAGCCGTCTGTAGGTTTCTCTGAGTTTTGGAGTCAGGTGTCGTTTGAGGGATAACAAGGCAGATGTCTTTTATGCTTACCATTTATGTTAAAGTGCGAATATCTCGTGAGGTGGAAAAGGCTAAAAGGAAAACCCCTCTAAGCGCCATTCTAAAAGTGACCACCATGAACACACCCCTTCACATAATCGTGGAGGTGAAGCTCAGTTGTGCAGGTACCGGTCATAACACTCACAGCTCTGTCCCCTTTTCCTTCAGGCCTTTCTCCAATTAGAGCGGCAGTAGTGCCAGGCCTGCAGGGTTAACCAACTTCCAGAGCAGAGAGTACAGCGCACTGCCCTGTTCCTCCCTCTTGCTCTCACTCTCACACAATGACTAGATCGATATACTACCTCCATTATTCCTTCTCTGTACCACCCAAATGGAACAAGCGCTGCAAACATGCACTTCCCAGAAATGGCTCAAGTCCTGATCTTCCCTGTGTGAGGTGATGGTCAGCTGTGTGACTCACTTTCCTTTATGTATTTAGTTATTTTTTTAATCAGGCAACTTCATTGATCTTTTGGGATGAATGGCCGTACACAGTCTCTGGAGTCTAGTAAGGACTAAAATTAAAATGAGAAGCAAGTTATTTTTATTGTAAAGACTGTTTCCCCAATTTGGTCACCTGCCACTGTCAATGCCCCACCCACCATCAAGCTCTCTCCTATCAAATAACAGCTCCCAACTGGGGAGGATGAAGGATAACATGTGCTTCCCTTGAGACAAATGAATCCAGCCAAGCACATCTTTCCGAACTGCTGCTCACGTTGCGTCACTGGGCGGCGCAATGCTTTTGGAGGTAAGCTCAACCCGCCTTCTTCGGCAGACACGAGCTCACAAATGCATGGGACCGACTAGTGTTGGGCCGGTAGCTGCTAGAGATAGGCTGCTTTACCCTCGGGCATTAGACTAGCGATCTCCCGATGACAGGGCGAAGACTTTTCATGTTGCACCATTCTTGAGATCCATATTCAATGCTTTGATCCCTTGGCTCATAGTCATTACTAGGTCACATGGCTATTACATGTACATGTGCTGTACCTGTGCTAGAGAGACCTTTTCAACACTATCTATATTTCATCATTCTGCAACTTCTTAAACTCACAATACTCTGTTTTTGGGTTTCGTTTCAGCAGGGGACAACAGAAAACATGAAAGAAGAAAAAAAGGGGTGGGGGTGGGGGCACGAAACCTCTTCTCACAGGATGTAATGGAATCTTTTTTTGAGATATACATTACCTGGGGTTTAGGGATAGGTGATAGGGACCTAAAACTATATCATGATATTTTCTGTTATTTATTACTATAACGATATAAATAAAGGGCCATTCGCCACAGTTTCTGGCTACACGAGGAACCAAACCAGTTCCAGATTGTAGAGGTACAGTAGCTCCTCGTTTAGTGATAAACTCCTCCTCAGCTTCACGTCCACCTTCTGACGGACTTGTTTTCGCTCTGCACGTGAGCTACGAATGGGTCGCAGGCCTTCACACACAAACACGTCATCAACTAGGCTTTATTGTAATCATCGCGAGAAGACATCATTATTGTGGGGAGAATTTCTACTGGTAGAAGGTAATCGCCCATCCCTACTGGGGTTATTACCACTGGTCATTTTAGAGAAGGTATAATAGCACAATCTTTCCAGATGCGTACATGCACAGTCCGTAAATTCTTTTAAAAAAATTTAATACCTTACATGACCGATTCAGAAGTATGCCACATACGACATTTATTTCACAGCCTGCTTTGTATATACACCAAATGACACCAAAGATATTTAGCCATTGGAAACAAACATTTGGCTAGACAAAAAGTAGAACAGGGGCTACACAGCGTGTACTTTTTTCCGCTGAAATTCAAGCGATATTTGTTCCCAGTCTTACTGGGGGACGACGACAAAGAGGTTCTTTCTCATGATGTTTTGAAAGATTCAAACCTAAAATGTAGGCTATAAAAACTAAAAAGTAAGCTGCATCAAGATGTATATATAGAATCAATTTTACGAATGCCCTGAATCAAAATCAAATCAAGAGATTCCCACCCCTACTCATAATACGGCTTTCCAAAGGAGCGGTTCAAAGAAAGCGGAACCTGAGCTGGATATTTTGTGAACGCAGGCGTGCAGAGCACCAAAACAGAAAAGAAATAGACTGTAAACCTGAGTGCTAGCTGCATCTTTAGTTTAGATGGGTTGAAAAATAGCAGGTCAGAACCCATATTCGATATGGGGAGCGGAAGATAGATTTGAGCCGAATGGAGTTGGCTGATTTAGGTCAGGTATTTATAGATACTAGACGGCTCAATGCTGCTAGTTTGTATTAATTTTTTACGATGCAGGTTTCGTTAATAGAGGCGTAAATCACAAACATGGTCACCTGTGGATGAAGGGGTAGAGCATACTTACTGTGGGGCATGAAAGCAGGCTCCATCCACTCTGCCTTAATGGACCAGAGAGCAAGGTCACCTTGAAGTTTGTGCACAGCTCGGAAAGTGGGTCTGGCCCTGACGGGGACAATGAAGCCTGGAATGGCTCAGCAAATCAGCACACTGAGGAGAGTGCTTGAACAGAGCAGGAGAGCGATGGAGAAAAGGATGCTTGAGAAAAACAACATTTCTATGACGGGAGACTCCCCCTGAATGACGTTCTTGCGCAGATTTTCGTACCCCAACCATGTTGACCTTGGTGACCATGTTGTCATTACCGTAATCATTTTACGTTAAGACATTTAACAAAAGTTTAAGTGTTAAAGTGGATATGAGCGTCATTATAAGAAGAATAGTGAGGTAGAACACATGCATACCTCTATACCATCAATATCAATCATGTAGCAGCAACACAATGCATAAAACCATGCAGATGTCAGTCAAGAACTTCAGTTAATGTTCACATCAAACATCAGAACCAGGTGGGCTGGCTTGAGTATTTCAGAAACCGTTGATGATCTGGGTTTTTCCATGCACAACGGGCTCGAAAACAAAAAACATCCCGTTAGAGGCGGTTCTTGGAGCAAAAGTGCCTTGTTGATGAGATAGCTCTGAGGCCAGATATGTTTCGGCTGATAGGAAGGTTACGGCAACTCGAATAAAAGTCAAACGCATTTCAGAATGCACAACACATCGAACCTTGAGGAGCACAACAACAGAAGACTACACTGGGTTCCACTGCGGTCTAAGAACAGGAATCTGACGCTACGGTGGACACACACTCACGGAACCTGGTCAGTTGAAAATTGGAAACAAACAAACCAAATTTATTATTTTTTTAAATGTTGTGCGAGTGTAAATATGAATATAACAATAGCTGTGTCTTAATAGGATACGTATTTTTTCATGTTTAATCGCCTGCGTTTATAAATCATTAACCCTTTATTTCATATTTAAAGGCACTTCCCACTTGAATTTTTTTTCTTGTTGTTGGATTTTACAATATATAAAACAACCAGATATCGATATTGGTCAGCCATGATGAGTCGGTGGTGGGGGATGTTTAGTTGATCTTTAATTTAGTTTTTCTTTTCTACATTCTGTATGTATGTATGTATGTATGTATGTATGTATAACAAATAAAGAGAATAGTATTATCTATGTGACAGGAGGTAGGTTTTCTTTCTCAATAAAAATATAGGGGGGTCGCTTTTTTGAAGACCACGCTAAAAATAGCTCATTATTTGATATTTACCCAATATTCAGCAGAAAATCCAGAAATGAATGCAGTAACTTATCAATCAGTAACCCAGACAGACTGCCTTCATTAATCACCTTCATAATGTTACCAACATTAAGAGCCACTGCCTGGGAAAACTGCCCAAGAAATAACTCTCTTAAAAAAACATTTTAACTGTATGCATTTACAGCCACAACATTACATTACAACATTTGGCAGACGCCCTTATCCAGAGCGACTTAATATTATCTCATTTATACAACAGGCCTTGCTCAAGGGCCCAACAGTGGCAGCTTGGCAGTTGACCAACTTCTTAAACACTGAGCTACCACTTCCCCAACAAAACGTTAGTCTGATGCGCATCCCACCGCCCACCCAACCTCACAATGATTTTAAGTATATTAACGTGACTAACATGAACTCTGTTTACACCTTTTTTTGCACCACGTGCACACTACAACTCAAACACATATGCACATGTATGTGCACAATCAGATAAGGAAAGTCAAGGATACAAGTGTTTACATGGCCTTTTTTCTTCTATTAGCAAGGACAAATCAGTAGCATGGGTAGCAAGCCCAAGCAGATTTTATGTCCAGGCTACTAATTTGTCCTTTTTGTTCCTCTGCTGCTCAGCGGATAAGTAGGTTTAACAACCAGGGAATAACTACCCCCACTCTTTACTGTCTTTTACAAAATAAGATATGAACTTCCATTTGGAAAGTAAGCCATGTTTAAACTTCATAGATTTGTGATGCAAACCTAAATGCTGCAACTATAGCATGGGCTGCAGTCGAGGCACAATCTGGCTGATGGTAGACCAGTTTGGTTACTGAGGTAGGAACCAGTAGGTATGTAGAAATACTGATGAAACTTAAAAAAAAAAAAAAAAAAAAAAAAAAAAAAGGAAAGCTCAAATATGGTTTGTCCACTCCCGATAAGGATAATTTGATTATACCGACATTTCCTTCTTACTGGAACTATCAATCAATCCATTTTCCATACCGCTTACCCTACGCAGAGTTGCAGGGAGCTCGGTGCACAAGGTACAAGGGACACACTGGACGGGGTGAAATAGACCCAGCGTAGAGCACAACTGCACACACACTCACACAATACGAACAATTAAGAGATGCCAATCAGCCTACAATGCAGGTCTTTGGATTGGTACCCAGAGGAAACCCCCGAAGCACAGTGAGGACATGCAAACTCTGGTGGAGGGGGGATTTGAACACCCAACCCTGGAGGTGTGAGGCAAGCTTGCTAATTGCGATGTGTGCATGTGTGAGAATGAACTGTTTGTAATATGCTTTGAACCCATTCGATATGATATACATATGGTGTAAATGCAAATAGTGGAGTACAATAAAACAATTTTTGTTACTGTAAATAATGTGTCTAATGAGTTTTGAAATTTCTCAAAGTCTGATTTGAACACCGCTAAGCCACTACTGTTCCCCCACTGCATAACCTGGTTTCCTTTATTCTGATTGACCGATACGCACAAGCATTTTGTAGAAGTATTAGACTGTATGTAAATACACTTTATCATCAGAGTGTTATATAAAATAAACCATCACCCAAAGTCACAGTGAGCAGCGTGAATACCAATTGAACCTCAGACCTTTAGAACAGTGAGGGGAAAATGTAGAATTTGAGAAATCTCACAGTGTACCTCAGGTTCAGACTGAATATTAATGAGACCTATGACGGTTTTCGAGAACACTTGATATAAAGACATTGAGAAGTAGCACAAAGTATGTATTTAAAATAATAATGATAAAAAAAAAACCTTCAACATGAGCTAAAATATTTATTATGTGGGAATACCACATGCTGGATTTTATTATTTTTTTAATGGGGCTCAAGAAATGTTGATATTGTTTGTTCCTTTACAAGATCATCATTAGCCCAGCCTGATATCGAATGAAGGGCAGTAATGTGGAGAGGAGGAGAGTGTGTGCCAGTCAAAACGGCGATAAGAAGAACTTCAGTAAATCTCCTGGCCACATGAAAAGACCCCTCCATATCTGCAAGGGGGCTGCGAGGACTTGAAGGTCTTTTCCTTCTCCCTCTTCTACCTTCTTCCAAGGTTTGCTGCTAATGCTTTTCTCGCAGTACTTCCCTCTCGAAACAAGCTGCATGCAAAACACTCCAGTTTTAACAAGCTTTATCGGAGGAAGATGAAGGAAGAGAAGAAGAGGGAGAGGGAGAGAGAGAGAGAGATGGTGGGAGGTTTACATAACAGGCAGCAGACTCCATGGCAGTACTCCTGTTATATGCTCATACAAACGCCCTGAGCTTCGGTTAGAACAGTGAGGGGGACGGCAGCCACGCTCCGCTCCCTGCTGAACAAGATGTGCAAACACACACTCGCGCTCTTTAACAAAGAGCATCATTATCTCACCCAGAACATTTGCTGGCATCACCATGGCTAAGAAACGGTTTTCATGTGACATAGGTGTAATATGAATTCCGTGAGCTTATGAATCAAACGTGCTAGAATTCAAGGCGTGCTTAAGGGGAGGAGGTGGAAGCAGGGTTTTATTCTCCATATTTTGTCAGCATTGCTAAATTTATCATCCATCCCAGTCCTCTTGTGCTACATCTGCCAGGCTAATTGCAGGAGCTAATTGGAACCCGAGGCCGGCAGGCACTTCGGCGGAGAGCTGGGTTATTCCTGACTCGCGTTAAGGGGGGCATACACACCATTTCTACTTCAGTGACATGGCAGGAAAGCAGAAAAAATAAGCCAAGAGATAAAAAAAAAAAAAAAAAAAAAAAAAAAAAGATAAGGAGGCAAGTACATACGCTCATGCATACACACACAAAAAAAACAGAAAATACAAGCTGTGTGCTTTCTTTTTTTTCAAGAAGTCACAGTAGATAAAGAACACCGTGTGCTCACCTGCAGTCATGCATCATGCACATAGGTGATCTCCACGCTCTAACGTACTCTACCTACTAAACCTAGTCATTAACTGATGAGGAGAAACAGGCGTGCTACAATTAAATAAGCAAAAGGGGCTATATTAAAGATCTCCAGAATCAACAGGCTTCGTCCAAAATCGCCTACTGGGACAGTACCGACTTCATTTGATTCCGTACCTATCGATCAGCCATTGATACAGTATGTACGTGTGTAGTGTGAATACAATCCGGACACACTACAGCCGCCATATTGGCGTCGTCATGTGAACAACTTCAAAAGAGCCGACGTGCTCTCTTGCACCATTTTTGATTCGGACAGTTCTTCCGCAACAGTTCTGTTGCCTTATGGGCAGGGCTGTGCGATTAATCGAATTTTTTATTTCAATTTTGATTATGGCCTCCGACGATTGAAAACAAAATAACAGATAATGAGATTATTGTGCCTGCATTGTGATGTTTCGCAACGTCCTTGCTTTGTCTTTTTAAAAAAACGTTCGCCATTTTTCTTTGCAGTGGCGCACTTTTGCCCCTCCCAAGAAGGCCAAACTCACTCCCCGCCAAGCTGTGGGATTTTAAATTCAGCTCAAGCCAAGATGACAGAAAGAGAGCCTTCGGTCAACAAGAAAAGGTTAAATCATTTCAGCCATTTGGAAACAATTTGGTTTCAAAGAGTCCGATGTGGATCAAAAAGAAATAATGTTTGTTAACACTGGAAAGCTCATTTCCTCTAGAGTCATGACAGCTGGTCTAAATACGCTCCTTTCCTTTCACAGAAATTTCATGCAAAACGAATATAAGCAGCTATCCATAGATCAAATACGTAAGGAAAGTACATGTAGAGGCATAGTGATCCAATTTATATTTCTTTTTACATTATTTAAGCATATATAGAATAAATATTTATGTTTAAAATTGTTTTACATATCGTTTTCCAGTTGAATTATATTCAAGGAAATCCACTGTTACAAATGAAATAAATTATTATTTTTATTTTTTTTTAAGTTCAATAAAAACGCATGGTGTTTCCAAAGTCAATGTGTAATCGTGTTTAATAATCTTGATCTCAATATTGAACAAAATAATCTTAATTATGATTGTAATCGATCAGCCGTACTTATGGGATCGATCCGTTCCCTACTCAGAGTCTCAGCGTAAGCGGTAGGTCATCCGGGTATTTCTCGCCTACTATTTCATGAATACTGCTGCTTTTTGCCTAGCGAATAGTAGATTAGTAGGGATATTTGGACACAGCCTTAGGCTGTGAAGTGTCCAGAAACAAGAACTCTAAACTCATGCATCGAGAATGTCCACGGCAGGGCTGAACGTGTACAGCTGCTCCACTCTGTTTCTTTCTCCAGTTCTCTGCTTTGGTTTTCCCCATGTTGTGTGCTGCTCAATCTAACCTACGAACTACAATAACACAAAGTGACACATGGCAGTAACGGCATCTCATGTTCAAAATAAATATGTGGTTAAGAATGTGTGACCGATCCTGCTGGTGCAAAACAAAAAACAACAACAACAACAACAACAACCTGTATTTACAATATCACAGAAACCTTAACCTTGTATTGAGAATATATCCAGAGTACATAAGATGCCCAGCCATCTTACATTATTGTTAAATGAAGCATTTATTTTAAAAAACAAAAACAAAAAAACCTGTTAAGCTGCACATTAAAGAAAACTAGCTCACTGTGCCAACCTTTACACATTTCGTGTGGGAGCTGCTCAGTTTCACAGTGGAGTAACCCAGTACAAGTTAGCGCTCAAAAATACAGGAAAGGAGCAGTCTTTTTCTCTCCAATAACATGGGAGACGAGTCAATCGACATATTAATCTGGAACGATCTGAACACGTGTTATGAACTCTTGAATATTAACCAGCACCTGCCTCACGTGATCTCAAGTCACACGGGGTCCCTCACATTCGGAAAATGAAGAATGTTTGGAGATATGGAGATATATATATATATATTATATATCTCTCTCACTGGTTGAGACACCAGAATAGAAACGTCACTGAAACGAGTGTAATGATAATGGTAAGGAGTCTTCATTGGTCACATATACATATGCACAGTGAAATTCTTTTCTTCGTATACCCCAGCATGTTAGGAAGCTGGGGTCAGGGCACAGGGTCAGCCATGATACAGTGCCCCTGGAGCAGAGCGGGTTAAGGGTCACAGCTTGGCAATGCTGGGGCTTGAACCACTGACCTTTCGATCAGTAACCCAAAGCCTTAACCGCCAAGCCAGCACTGCCCCCCAGTAATTGTACTGTTGCATGAATGTACAGTACACTGTATACAGGAGGACTTGCGATGGTACCACAATTTCTTTCATTTATTTCTGTTTTCTTCACTATGCACTGGAAATCACCAGAAGCACCTGAACGCGAGTGAAACTCTCTTGCATGTTCATCTATTCCGCTACATCTGGTTAGAATACGAGGAGCGCAGGAATACGTTTAATTTATATAGCGCCGTTCTCAGACCCAAGGTCGCTTTACACAGTATATACACCCGTATACAAGTAATGCTTTAGTACTCAGATAAATCCTGAAGAGGAAAAAAGGAATGCGAGTGCTCGTCTCCACAGGAGGACGTTCTCTATAAATTTTCCACCCTCTCTATCCAGCCATAATAGCATTTCTTATTCATTGAGCTTTTGATGAAAATGCTTTAGATAACCTGCTTTTTTTTTTGTGTGTGTGTGTGTGTGTTAGGATTTCATCCCAGTCACGCTGTTAAAATGTTTCCTCCAGGAGTGTTCCCATTTCTCTCTCCATCTGGCTCAGTTTGTCTCACCATCCCATCAAGAGAGACAAGATAGTTGTGATACACCACCGTGGCCACCTGCGATGTAGTTTCCCCCATTTTAATGAGTGATTTGGCAACGCCGGTGAGTTAATAGAATGTAGCAGGGCTGCATAAACGAGCCCAGAGCACATGTTGTGTGCAATTAGGATGAAGGTACACAGAGTAATGCAACTAGATATCACCAGACCTTCTGTTCAGCCCCTTGACTTAATCACATCAAGATATAATAAACACACACACGCACACGCATGCAATCCTCTTTCAACGAGGTTGCCAGATGGCCAGAATCAAATACATTTCCCAAAGATCACTTTTCGCTTGCTTCAGCAAGCAGGAATGTAGATTATCCAGATGCATGAGTGTGCAGATACACAGATGCAGGGCAGCCCTTAAATGCCTGCAATCTATTCAGTTTATGTTCCCTTTAAAACATCAGAATGGGATATCGTGGCATGGTTGCTGGTGCCAGATGGGCTGGTTTGAGGATTTCAAGAAACTAATTTCCTGAGATTTTCACACATTTACACCAAATGGTGCGAAAAACAATACCAAATAAAACTCCAGTTTGTGGAAGTTCTATGGGTGGAAACACCTTGTTGATACGAGAGGTTTCAACTGACAAAGAAGTCAAATAATAGCAACTCAACTAACCTCTCTTGACAAGCGCAGTGAGCAGAAAAGCATTTCATCATGCACGCACTGACCTGTACCTGCATGATGTTTTGCACAGAGCGGCTGCTACATGTTTGGATGATTGCATGAATGAGTAGCTGCACAGGTGTGCCAATCAAAGTGGTCAGGGCGTGTACGTCTCTCTCTCTCTCTCTCTCTCTCTCTCTCTCTCTATACACAGAGCGTCAAAAAGGGAAACGTTTTCTGCTGCATTCACCCTACAGCACTTTCACGCCTTCACCCTTAACTATTAGTTAGGCTTCAGCTTCTGTGAAGGGCATTTGTACATCTTGCTCATGATGTAGTACTGCATGGTATGCATGGCATAAGCACCGCTTCCAGCTTTTCCGAAACAAATGCCAAGCCAAACTTGCTGCCAAGGACTGGGTTCAAAATCACTCAGCAGGTAGCGAGCGCCGGTATGCATTCGGGAGCACGCGAGAGCGCAGTGCTTAGAGAAAACAGTTTTCCCACGGTGTCAATGATAAGCAACCTGCAGTACAAGTGTTAGCATGACACGTTCACAGCATGATGTTAGACAGAATGCATCGACTCGTATTACTTTGCATTAACTGGCATAATTATGGCGTAACTAGCTCAATTTTATGCAAATGACTAACGGTTCCTAGAGAAGCTGCGAAACGTGTTGGGTTTAACGGTCATGGTGATGCTCAAATGTAATACGATTAAAAGCGTCCCCTTAGAGATGAGCATTTTAGCCACTTTTGCTATCTCAGTAGCCAACAAATATTATACCAATGAGAAAATGATTGTCTGATTAAAAAACAGGGTTTAGCAACCGAGGGTTCCTCAAATGCTAGGGGTTCGTGGAGGTATTGCACTGGCTTTAACGTTAAAATTGTTAGTCAAAACAAACAAAAAAAATAGTAAAAGATGTTAATGCACTTCACAACCTGAAAGGTAACATGCTTTGCCATTTATTACAAATGTTTCAGATAGCTTACTTACAGTCTGAAGAAGTAAGGCCTATTTAAAGCAAATCATTTGGGCTGAAAGGGTTTAACTGGCAAAAAGTTTGGAAAGCCCAGATTTAATGAATGAAACTGTTTCACGCTGATCTGGGTGGGGAAGAGTCCATCCTGAAGACTGTCAGAAAGTTTCATATATCAAGATTTCTATATATTCCTTCCATTTCTATATACAAACAACAAATTGACCAAAAAAAAAAAACCCACAAAAAAAAAAAAACCCCACCAACACAACTTCATATTTATAGAGGCAGTGGTGGCTCAGTAGTTAAAGTCTTTGGGTTACTGATCAGACGGTCAGGAGTCCAAGCCCTAGCCAAGCTACCACTATAGGCCCCTTGGGCAAGGCACCTAACCCTCAATTGCTCAGTCGTATAAATGAGAAGTGTAAGTCACTCTGGATAAGGGCATCTGCCAAATGCTGTAAATGTAAAAAAGTAATAGTTGTTATACTCATTCATTCATTCATTCAGGTCAGAGATGCAGTGGATCCAGAGAGTATCATGTGAACACTGGGCACAAAGCATGAACGGTCCATCACAGGGCACCATGGGTGCACTCGTTCATACCCAGAGGCAATGTAGTATAGCCAGTCCACCTACTGGAAAGTTTTTTGGGCAGGTGAGAAGATACGAGAAAACCCAGCAGTAGCCCACAGGAGGATGTGTGAAACTTCACACAGACAGTAACCAGTGATCAGGATTGCAGTGAGGCCCCTGGAGTGCCATACTGCGTGTCTGTAATATAGATCATCAAACTGGCAGAACACAAGAAAAAGGCCAACTAACTTCTTGCAACACTCTACTGTTCATCCTGTTAAGTCTTAAGAACAAACACGATCACATGTTCAGGCATGAGGGAAGTTTGGTGACAATTAGTAACTAGTCCTAGTGTAAAAAAAACATAACACCACAGAAGTACGGAAGTAGCTGGTATGGCATTTCCACAAAGGCACGTTTAGCATTGATATGAGACAACATTAACTGTTTGTCCCTTTACACAATGATATCCAATTTATAACCATCAATATATTTGGTGATGCATATTAAGTGTGGCGCAACAGAAAAGCGTTCGCCCTACAGTCAGGAGACGGCAAGTTTCAAACCTGATGATTTCATAGTTACCCGTGGCTGGGAGGCAAGGGAGCAAAACTGATCATGCTCTCTACTCTCTTGCCTGTCAATAACAGCACCAGTAGCCAATCGCAGAAATCCTGTATGCAGAAAGGGGGCGGATAGAGCTTTCTGCATGCTGTGACGCATGCTATGAGCAGCAGCTTGAAAACATGTGGATGGGGGGCTTGGAGGATGCACCCCACCAAGTGACAGCGGTCATATGATTTAACTAAACAAAACACTACGGGGAGTCTGGATATTCAGACATTTGTGTATCCATTCCCCGGCCCATATAGGATTTCGCAGAGCTGTTTTGTTGCGATTGTTGTGGCCGAACATGCTTGATTGACTCGCGATGCAAATTATTATTTTTTCGGGGGGTTGGACTTCTTTAATTGGCGAAACTGCAATCGCACAAAATTGTTTCGTTTGTTTTTTAGCTGTACTCATGTTCGACACACATGGTTGAATGCGTGGTGTGCTGACGTCACATGACGCGTCTCGGACCAAATCTGAGGGAAATCTGCGATACTTTTGAAAAAGTGCAAGCTCCTCGGAATGTTGGAGTGTTTGCTCGGATTTTGTGTTCATTTCTGCGAACGCAAAATCCTGGAGAGACCGAGTCCCATGACTAATAGACAGAAGCTTGAAAATGTTGGACATTTTGCCGATTTCTAAGAAGAATATCCCGTTCCTAAACATCAAGGTCATGTTTGAGATTTAAAACACATAATAGAAGTGCTAATGGATGCTCCACTTTATTGTGAGATTGAGTGGGAAATGATACAGTACTGTACTTTTGGATTTGTTTTTTTACTTGCCCACAGATGCAGTTATTAGTCAGAGCTCATCAGCACTGTAACCTCTGACCTCTCTACACAACACTCCACACACCAGCATCGGTGTCCATGGAAACACCAGTGGGTTTCGTTCTTCGTCTCATCCCTTCTTGATTGATTCTTCGGGTATTTAATTAAGAACAGATTGTGAACACCTTCGTGACTAAAGGTGTGGTGAAGGCATCTCTCCTGAAATCCCGATTGGACATGGAAAGCGCATGTACGGTAAACGGTGCACCTCGGACCCTCATGCGGTAGAGCGCTCGATCGAAGCCGTAGCGAAATCAATACGTTGCACAGGTCTGGACAGATACAGATCTGAACCTCAGAACTCTTTAGACACAGCGTTTTTGGAAACTCAGCAGTCTTTTAGGCAATCCAAAATCTGTACAGATAAACTTTTGGACCCGCATATGACTCAGAGGCTTGGTGTGGAACAGATCTCTATTGTACAGAACATCATGTGCTTTCTCTCTCTCTCTCTCTCTCACTCTCACTCACACAGCCACGACTGCTCCAAAAAGGGAGTCGTCCACAGCCTTCATCACATTTTCATCCTTCAAAATGTGTCATTAAGGAGACCTTGCTTTAAGTGGGAAAAGTCAGAAGTGCTACAACAGATCAAAAAAAATAAAATAAAATAACGGAACTCTAAATACGGTCATGGATGGACTTCAAAAATGTAGAGTATGTGCTGGAATTACGTAAATTATCTGAACTTATAGCGCGTTTTGAAACCTTAGAGGTTCGACAGAGCACTTTACACGGTTTCCCATAGCAGAGCTTCCACGCAAGGCGCTAGCTTGCCATCGGGAGCAACTTGGGGATCAGTGTCCACTTCGGTATGTGGAGTCATGTGGGCCGGGAATCAAACTGCCAACCCTACGATTAGTAGACAACCCCCGCTCTACCACCTGAGCCACAGCCGCCTACGTATTCAGGGTTGGACACCAAGCCTGCGACTGAATTCTCAAATTGGTCAGAAGATTAACTGTCTATTACAGCAGCTCTGAGAGTAATTCGGGCTATACTTTAAGTCACAGGTTTATATTAAATACACGTGTTCTAATATGTTTAGCTTTTCTACAGTAACGGCAACGTCACAGGGACTTGTCTGGAAAACGCTCACATAATTTAATCCTAACAATAAATACATTTTAAGTGAGAAAATCTGCTGTTATTATTAATGTTTATTTAGGATTTATGAAAGGAGCCTCCACATCAGCATTAAAGCTGTTCCTTTAGGTTTGTTGCCACATGGCGTGTCGGCTCCTAAACCGAGCCGTGAGCTGCAAACTGCCAAAAAGGAAAAAAAGAAAGAAAGAAACCCCCCCAAAACAAAAAGAACCAGGTTTTGCAGAAATGTGATGCGCTTTTGACATTTGGACTGATGAACAAAAAGAGAAAACAAATGGTTGACGAGACAGACAAAATGTATTAAACAAGTCATTTCTATAAGTTATCTAGTAACATTGGGTGAAGCTTCAGGGGGTATGTATGATATTTACATGATTTCAGCCACACACAACTTTTTTTTTGCTTTTTGAACTGTTTAATTATAGGCGCATCTCAAAAAAAATTCATATGGTGGAAAAAACATTTTTTCTCCAATTTAATTCAAAGAGTGGAACTTTCATATATTCTAGATTCAGTACACAAAGTGAAATATTACATTGCATTACCGCATACAGCTCACGGAAACCAAAAAATTCAGACTTCATAATACAGAAATGTCGTTTATTTGGTCGGGGTTTTAATCCTTTTGCGTGAATTACTGCACCAATGCGGTGTGGCAGGGAAGCAATCAGCCAGTGACTGTGGCACTGCTGAGGTGTTATGAAAGTCCAGATTGCTTTGATAGCGGCCTTCAGCTCGTCTGTATTGTTGGGTCTGGTGTCTCTCATAGGTTCTCTATGGGGTTCAGGTCAGGTGAGTTGGTTGGCCAAGCACAGTAATATCATGGTCAGCAAACCAGTTACTAGTAGTTTTGGCACTGTGGGCAGGTGCCAAGTCCTGCTAGAAAATGAAATCAGGATCTCCATAAAGCTGGTCAGCAGATGGAAGCATGAGGTTCTCTAAAATCTCCTGGTAGATGTTGCATTGACTCAGCCTGAGAAAACACAGTGGACCGACACCAACAGATGACATGGCACCCCAAATCATCAGGACAAGCGACTTCGATTGTGTCTCTCTCCATTTTTCTTCCAGACTCTGGGACCTTGATTTCCAAATGAAACGCAAATTTTACTTTCATCTTCCCCATGATTGTGGATGTGTACCAGACAGAGATTGAAGCCTCAGGAAACCTTTGCAGATGTTTTGAGTTAATTCGCTCATTAGAGTCTTCTCAGGTCGACAGTTCTGCATTAAAAATTCTTTATTCTAATATTTTTGATTTGCAGGAGCTCTAAACCGTAATCATCACGGCTTGAAATATTTCACTTCATGTGTAATGAATCTAGAATATATTAAAAGTTCCACTCTTTGAATTAAATTACAGGGGGGAAAAAACAAATTACTTTTCCACGATATTCTAATTTTTTGAGATGCGCCTGTATGTGCAGTATGAAAACAAACGAAACCAAATAGCAAAATGAACCAAAAAGTATCAAGTTCACTTTTATCAAGTGTAAATTTGCCTCACACCTCCAGGGTTGGGGGTTTGATTCCCACCTCTGCCTTGTGTGCACGCAGAGTTTGCATGTTCTCCCCGTGCTTAGGGGGTTTCCTCTGGGAACTCTGGTTTCCTCCCCAGTCCAAAGACTGGTGTTGTACGCTCAATGCCATCTCTAAATTGTCCCTAATGTGCGTGTGCGATTATGCCATGCGATGGGTTGGCACCCCAGCTCGCCTCATGCCCCAAGTCAGCTGGTATAGGCTCCAGGCTCCCCTGTGACCTTGTGTAGGTAAAGCGCTACAGAAAGTGGATGGATAGTATCACTATGAAAGAACACATTACGCAGCTTCAAAATGAAGCTTCAACCAGGAGGCTTTTCTTAAAACTGCTTCTTTGGAGAAATTTTCAGAAAAACATTTAATTTCACCACACACACACACACACACACACACACACACACACACACGTCTTACAAACAAATACCTACTACAAAACATTATCAAGCGTCTTTAAGAAGATCTACAAATGTAGCGTCCAAACTTTTGATTAGTATTTTATACACATGCACAAAAATAATGCCTATAATATTAATAATAATAACTGTTCATTCTGAAGTACTTTATTTCTATAATCGAATCACTGCGATCATGTATTAATAATTGTTTTGAAATCTGTAGAAATAGGAAATACTTGTAGCATATTATTTAGTTACATCGTTTTCTCTGTAGAGCACTGGTCGTGGTTACATAACCCGTTTCAAGGATATGTTTTATATATTTCTGTGTCGTCTCAGCCCTATGCTTTTTTATTTATTTTTTTTTTTTTACTTTTTACAGTCGAAAATGCACGCAGATTTAATTTACTTACAATTTAATCCATCATTGCAATTATGTACGTACACGACAATGCAGCCGAAATAAGTCTACTGGGTTCCATCTTCTGATCTACGCAACCCTTGTTTTAAAATACACAAAATACATTATCTCTATTCTATACACAGTGCCCACAGCTAATAATGACACCCTTGGTAAATATGAGCAAAGAAGGCTGTGAAAATTTATCTTTATTGTTTAACCTTTTGATCTTTTGTTCAAAATAATTCACAAAAATATTCTAGATCACGAATAAACAATTTCATAAACACAACACAGGTTTATCCAAAATAAAATGTCTTTGTTAAATGTAGGTGTGCAACAATTATTGGCCTTAGTCTTACATAACAATGGGTAAGACCAAGGAATATAGCTGTGATGTGCAGCAAAAGGTTGTTGAGCTTCAGAAAATGGGAAGTGGCTATAAGAAAATAGCAAAAGCATGGAAAATGCTCATTTCCACCATCAGAGCAATAATTAAGAAGTTCCAGTCAATTGGAAATGTTATGAATCAGACTGGAATTGGACGTGTGTCTATATTGTCTCAACACACTGAAGAGGATGGTTCAAGTGGCCAAAAAAAAAATCTCAATGTTAGCTGAAATTCTCCAAAACTACTATCCGAAGTCACATACATCACAAGTTGTTTGAAACAGTTTCTGCCAGAGGACCTGGACATATTGTTAGGATACATGGCATCATGGACTATCAAATAACAGAAAATCTGACAGCCTCTGCCAGAGAGCTTAAAATGGGCCGTGGTTGGATCTTCAAGCAGGACAATGATCCAAAACAGGGGTCCCCAACCCCCGGGCCGGTACCGGTCCGTGGGTCATTTGGTACCAGGCCGCACAAAAAGAATAAGTAACTTGCATTATTTCCGTTTTATTTATTATCGGAGTCTGAACGATGTTTTATTTTGAAAAATGACCGGATTCTCTCCGTTACATCCGTCTACGACTCGCTCTTGACGCAGGTCAAGACGCTTGTATCGGTCAAGTGATATGTTACTTGGTCACGTGATACGTTATAAGGGGTAGAGCGGAAGTCATGCTATGTTGTTGGCGTGATGTTACCGGGACGCTGCAAATAAAGCTGCAATTTCACATTGGATTCACGCTTATTATTATATTTTAAAAATACCCCAGTTTTTATGCCGGTTGTATCATTTTATTTTGTTGTATTTATCCGCCACACCTTAAAGGCCGGTCCGTGAAAATGTTGTCTGATATTAAATGTGACGGAAAAAGGTTGGAAACCGCTGATCCAAAACATACATCAAAATCAACACAAAAATGGTTTACTGACCACAAAATCAAGGCCCTGCCATGGCCATCCCAGTCCCCTGACTTGAAACCCATAGAAAACCTGTGGGGTGAACTGTAGAGGAGAGTCCTCCAGCATGGACCTCGAAATGTGAAGGACCAGGAGAGATTCTGCATGGGGGAATGGTCTCAGATCTCTTGCCATGTATTCTCCAACCACATCAGGCATTATAGGAGAAGACTCAGAGCTGTTATCTTGGCAAAGGGAGGTAGACACCTATATTTAACAAAGCTTTTTATTTATTTATATATATATATATATATATATACGTATTTTATTTTTGCAATTGTTTGATACCCATGACAGCAGAGCATTTTGTTAAACAAAAGATCCAAAGGTGAAACAAAATTTTTCACAGCCTTCTTTGCTCATGTTTACCAAGGGTGCCAATATTAGTGGAGGGCACTGTAACACTAAAAAGGAGGGGGAAAATGTAAATCTTTCAATTTTAAAGATTAAGAAAAAGACTCGTAGAGTAGAAAACAGTCAAATCTGCTTAGAATTTGTTACCTTCACTGACATGTGTCAAGACTAACGCGCCCTCCCCAACATTTTATTTCACTTTGCTAACATGAACACATTTTTTAAAAGATGAAAGTAGAGAGAATAGGTCGGCCTCGCAGCCTGCCCCTCTGTTCCAGCTCCTCTTCTCTGGTTAATTACAGGCCCACTGCCCCACGTAGCAATTACAGGCCATTTCCACAAGGATGGAGAAACGCTCTCCCCACCCTCGCTCACTCGCCCTCTCTCTGTTTCGCTCCCACACTCACTTTTCCTCGCAAAGGCCACCGCCGACATCCCACTCTGTCCTGGCATTCACACACTCAACTACAGAATAGACGCAATGATATGGGCTTGAAGAAGAAAAAAAAGCCTATTAGAAATGTCAGTTAAACACTCGTCCTGTAAAATAACCAGATTTTAATTTCAGCTCAATATTTGGTTTCTTTAATTCATTCATTCGTTGATTAATAATTAATTGACTGATGAGCGCAGCTAATTGTGTTATTGGTGATTATTGAATCTGACGCTTTAAATTTAAAGCGCCCCGTTTATTTTTCAACTGCC
>CM022753.1:30517397-30524897 GCA_012411365.1 Ameiurus melas | reverse complement strand
AGGGTCTGGTGAGCACGAGCTGATTCTCATCCCCTCCCCTCGTCAAATACGTATCATTAAACAGAGCTTTTAACACAGAGAGGGGGAAAAAATTAATAAATGCTACATCTAGTAAGTGTCCTGAATGCAGTCCGAGTGTTATTTTATTTTTAATTTTTTTACTCTAATACCTCCCAAATACGAATAATAATTCCATGAACCATAACAGAAGGTTGGGTATATCAATTTGAAAAGGACACGACGGTGTAAAATGGCACTGTTGTTCCACGCACAGTGCCGGATAAATCACAAATGAGTTAGCTAGCTAGCCTACTGGACAAATAAATGCTACATCCCAGTTCGCCTAATGATAGTATGCTCTTTTTAGAAGAAAAAAAAAGTACGCACTCTTTTTGTGACATGCTTTCGAGTGTGTGGCGAAAAGGGTACGCGAGTACCGGGATAAACGAACACGTCATGACGAGAGCACGGTTGCCTAGTTACGCAGACTTGTCGCCGTAAACAAACCCCTTGCATTTCAGTTCTCCGTTTGTTACTCGTTCTAGCATTTAATAAGGAGCTGTGGGCAATATTAGCGGAAGTGTCCAAGGCTCTAGCGGAACTAGTAGGCCATAGGGGTACCTTTGAGACACTCGTTTCGGTAGGCGAATTGGGACGCAGCAAAAGGCTCCGATGTGCTTCGCGCGCACATATAACGCGTGCCCTCACTGTAAAACATGACAGCTGCATTTGAACTTATTTCTTCTCTTTAACTCAAGTTTATAAGTTTTAGAAAAAATAAAAGGGGTCATATGATGCGTTTTAAATGTTTTAAAAAGCTCATTATTTTGTTTATTCGTTGTAATAGAATAGGTTAACATGCTGTGATGCTTAAAAAAAAACACATTATTTTTCCACATACTGTACTACACTATTCCCAGCTTGCCTGAAACACTCCGATTGAGTTCCGGTTTCTCCAAAGCCCCTCCTGAAAAGCCCAGAGTGCTCGGATTGGCCAGCTGACCTACTGCGTTGCGATTGGCCGAAAGCCTCAAGCGTGTTTCGGAAATGTAATGCCCCTTAGCACAATGGCGAGCTTTAGGTTCTAAGGCTTCTAAAGCAATTCTAAGCAGAACAGTTAATAACGTGGTCGGTTTTACCGGATCGGTTCGAGCCAGATTCAAAAAGTGCGGATGATCGAGCAGATCAATCGGAACCAACTTTACAAGGGCGACGAGCAGAATGTTTCACAGTCATAAGTTTTTATCATGTAACTCTCTTACCTTTCAGATACGACGTGATAATGGTTTCATTTGGCTGATGAAATCGACAGAGAAAAAGGCAACATACAGACAGGGAACCTTCACAGTAACTGTCCCTCAGTGGTGGAATGAATTTCCAACCTCAATCCGGACCACAGAATCTGTCACCATATTCCGTGAACTCTTAACTAACCCCTAAAACGCCAACCCCACATTATCCTTAAATAAAAAAGAAAATAAAATAAATAAATAATTACACCTCTACTCTGCACACTCTGCTTTTCTAGAACTCAATTATAAATCTTGTACTATAGCACTACTTGTATTCTCCGCTTGATATTTCACTTTGCTTGCTATTCCTCATTTGTAAGTCGCTTTGGATAAAAGCGTCTGCGAAATGAATAAATGTAAATGTAGGTAACTGTGTCACGGGAATGTGCGTTGCTCTGCACGTTTACAGGCAAAAATTCCCAGAGCTGAATATCAAAACTACTTCAACGCAAGAACTTTAGCTAGCACGTCAGCACACAAAACAAGGAAAAACATTAAAAAGCATCACATGACCTCTTTTAAACTTAAAGTAATTCATGGTCTTGACTTAGAAATGAACGTCCACCTTTTACAAGTTGTAAACACCTTAAATGTTTTTACTCCAAAGCATGATGAACTAATTATACGCATTAATACAGACTGTGGAAAAGAATCCCTGCGAGCGGCGACTTTAAGTTTTTGTCTCTGGTGATGTCTGCATGGCTGCAACATTTCGCTCATGAGCTGTAGTGCTCTATTTTTGCAAAATGTCATTGGAGTCCATCATTCTCGTTTGATGAAATGTAAAAATAGAGTGTCTGTGTGTTGTTTTAGAGCGAGAGAGATAAAATAGCAGTTTTTACACTGCATTGTGCTGTACTGCATTTTCATCACTTCGTGCTCCTGATTCTGGAGCGCTTGTCTAGCATACGTTCAAACGAATTAATACGTCTAGTGAAAAGAATTCCTACCCACAGCCAGACCACGTCTGTAATGTGCCAGACAGCAGGATTCGGAAAATTATAGCACAGGAGTAATCGAGCAATTAAGAATATCAACCTGTTGGAGCGTGTTGGGGATAAACAAAAACGTAGCGTCCGTTTTTTTCCCCCTCCCGAAAGGCAATAGAAGCTCGAGTCATTCTTTCTCTGGTTGTTGGACAAATGGAGCAGAAAAAAATAATAAAAATGCTGGTGACCGTTATATCAGCAGTCTACTAAACCTGCTTGTGCAATGAAAAAACTGATAGCCTGGCTATGTACCCCAGTGGTTCTCAACCAGGGAGAGACTGGAAGGGGCGCAAATTGTTTTCAAGAAAAAAGAAAACAAGAAAAAAAAGAAGAGGGCATCATTTGGGTACTCGATGCATTTTATCACTTTTCAAATAGAATTTGCATAAATGAAAAACACTGCGTTCTCTGTCCCTCTGTATTTTCTTTTAGCTGGGGAGAGGCGGAGTTTAGCCTGCCCTTTATCTAGCTGTCATTGCAGACCAGTGTTGCCAGCTTAGCCACTTTCCAGGCCCCTTCACTGGCAGCTAATGACAAATCTAGCGACTTTTTGGACAAACCTTAGCAATTTAGGGGAAGCTTGGATGGCCTTTAGTTACAAAAGGTTGAAAACCTCTCATGTAACTCTGTTTGTCCTGGTTATCCAGATTAGAGATTTTCCCCAGAGCAGTTGTTTCATCAAACGCATTGGGTCGCAACCCAAAAGTGGATCGCGGATCATTGTCTGCTGGGTTCGGCGATCTTTTCTGTCATGTGTACCAAATGACCGATTAGAACTGTACATTTCCAATGTTTAATTCAACATTTCTCGAATCGTGTAAATATCTCCAGGGTTACGCAAACGACCGCAAGATAAAACCAGACGCCATTTATTAGCTGTGCGACCTAAATCAAGGTCTCTTTAGGTAACTTTGTTACGCATGTGCTAGCTCCATGCACCGCACTAGTCTGAACACTGGAAAAATGCATCCATTAAAAAAAAAAAAAAAAAACCAATAAAGAAAAAAGAAGGCATGTAGTCAATTCAGAAACTCCTACTTCAAAGGCAGCAAAATGTATTTGTACGTACGACCCGGACTACACTGAGTATGGCTTCACTGTTACAGTGGACGAAAAACCAGCGTGTCGGGGGTAGTGAGATTTTGGCCAACGGGTCAGTGAAGCCATCCAAACTTGAATGTCACCTTCAGAGTAAGCATCATGTGTGGGTAAAACCAGTGGATGTTTTATTTTATGAAAGTGGGCCATTATGACCACAAAAAAGTGGGCGGAGGCCTGAGAAACCCTGATCTAACAAATGGTCATGCTTTCTTAAAACTCAATGTCAAACGCAATATGTGAAATTTGTATCATAATGCAGAGGAGTGGATGAAAGAGGTTCGTTTCTGAGCCGCTGAACCTACAGCAACACGAGTCTGAATAACTGTGACACTGAAAGCGAGTGGAGGCAGTGAGACTTTACCTCTATGTAAAGCAGAAGTGAAGTAATATGGTAACCAGCAATGGGATGGAAGGAGGTGCAGCTCGCCTCCAGTACGTTTTAGGCGCATGCTTTTCACTAGCAAACTGCAGATGCACTGCAGAAACACGTTTTACACACAATTTCCCCATTTGCAGTCACAGGGCTGGCTTTGTACATGCT
Source organism: Ameiurus melas (assembly GCA_012411365.1). Lineage (NCBI taxonomy): Eukaryota > Metazoa > Chordata > Actinopteri > Siluriformes > Ictaluridae > Ameiurus > Ameiurus melas. Next base: position 30,520,974 of record CM022753.1, on the reverse strand, counting down.
CTGGCTTTGTACATGCTCTGGCTTTGTACATGCTCTGTAGGTAACTTGTGTAGATTTCACACTAGCCTGGTGCTACCAGTGAAACCATGGCAACCGGCAGCAAGCTAAAGATAGGAGCATCCGCTAGCAACTAGAGCTCTGAGAGACACGAGATGACAAAATGTTCATGTGTGTCTAGAATAAAACTCAGCGATGTATATAATAAGCCTGAGCAGTGTGCAGTCCTGTATATAATGCTGGAATATTTTACGGTCACCTTTGGTCAACTTGTTTTACCTAGCATCATTTTCTTTATTCAAGTTGTTCGTCGTGACAGTTCTGCTAAAACGACACCATCGATAAACTCCTATTCAATAAATGGGTAAATTAGAAATTCGCTAAACAGACACGCTGTTAGCCTGGCGAGTCAGCATTACCGGGCCTGAATTTGCATATGGACTATGACTGGCTCTTATGTTTTATGATGCAGTGACACGGTCATTGTCAGCTCCCTGGCGTGGCTCAAACTAAGCTAAACTTTATAAAAAAAACTAAAGTAAAATAAAAAAAAACTTCTTTAAAAACGCCATTAGCACATGTCTAGCTAAGAAACATGTACGGACCGGTAGATCTACAACATAATTCTCCTCAACCAGCCAGGACATGCAAGGCTGCTCAAGTCCTCCTCTCACCGGTGTTCACGATCAGCTTCATGTTGGAAGGTGACTGAATGCAGTCAGAGGGCAGAAACTGCAACATTGTGACAGCAGACCGTGACTCACAGAGGGGGGGGCGGAGCCTCTTATCACACTGCTGATTGTTTCTCAAGCGAGAACAGCTTTAACTGCTGTAATCGGAGGTAGGGTGTGCCTTGTTTGCATGCGTACGTTTGTGTGCATAACGGAGTCTTGGCCGAATTCACACCCTGTTTTTAAACATGAACACACCTTAGCGGCCAGACTGCTGCGCTCGTCATTCTCCGCTCTCCTGTGATTATTCAGCAGCTCAATGTCATATCAATGTTCTACCATCTCCGATGACCGCCTTCACATTTTACCATCCCCACAACACTCCTCTGCAACCTGATTTGCCCAACAGATCAGAAAATGGTATGAAGGGTTTTATATAAGTCAGGTAGAAGATCTGGAACATCCAATGTGGGGAAATCACACATTTTGTCTTTCTTTTAACCAAGTGATCCATACTGTTCTAATTTTGGTTTAACATTTTTATCAGGGCATTCAGAGGACCAAACAGGGAGAGGGGGGAGAGAGGATCAGTAGCCCAGGACAACCAGATATCACGCCGGGGTTGTGGATAATTTCCTGGTGGAGAACCCAAAAAACAACAACAAACAACTCCTCCTTATTGATTTGTATGTACAGTAGGGTCCAAAGGTCAGAGATCGCACTGAAAATCCCAGTTGCGTTTTTTTTTTTTTTTTTTAATAAAAACAAAAGGTTTTAGAATATTTAAATATTTAAAAACAGAGAATGTGAAAGTAAATGCTCAATCTTGAATACGTCATATTCTGAACGATTTCTAGGTGCCTATTTAAATGTAAGCAAGTTTGTGCTATTGATCATGTTCACTGTTTGTACAAAAAGGTCAGATTTCCTCATGTCTAATCTCTTCGACTGGAGCACGTGTTCAGACGACACTCTGATGGATTTCATCTCAAACGGATCGGAAGCTTTTGTACACACTTGTGGAGTCCATGTCAGCTCGATCTCACTCACTCTCACACACACACACACACACAGTGTTTAAAGCAAAATGGGGACGTACCGAATACTCTGAAATTCATATAAATATGTCAAAAGATTCGCCTTTTCACTCAAGCTGTTGTCATTAATAGAATTTGTCATGAAATATATTGGATCAAATTAGAAAAGCATTTTTCACTAGTGCTCGCAAGACTTTTGGACCCCGCTGCGCGTTTAACCCTCGATGCTGTGACTAGAACACGCTTCAAATCCCACCCCGAGGCACAAGATGGCCGACCACAGAACGAGAATTTTTACTAAGGCAAATTAATCTGCGTACACGGATGACAGATGACCTTTTCCGAATCAGGAACATGCGTGTATATGGAAAGCCAGCAAAGTGCATATATAATTCTTGTTTTTCCCATACTGTTAAAAAGGTAGAAAGAAAATAAATGCATTAGCCAGACTTAAAGATCATTTACGTGTGACGTGAAGACAGAAAACCGCATTTCATCATAAAGTTGTACGTTTCCCTTAGTCTGTATTGATGATGATTAGCCATTCCCGAACCTTGGCGACTTTATAAGCTAGCTCCCTCAATGCTTCACGATTCCTGACAGCTTCCTGCAGTCGCGGGACGTTCATGCCCGTGTCTGATTTGCTGGTGTCAAGTCAGCGGGTCCGCCGTCTGCCTTTTCTCCTTGTCCTGCTGAGAATTCTGAGCATCATATCCTTCTCTAACGATCTTGAATGCCTGACATGCCCAAAGTATGTCGGTCTGAGGCGAGTGATTTTGGCTTGTAGGGACATTTCAGGTTTCACCAGGTGCAGGACTGGTTGCTTTCGCAGTGCAGGGTGTACAGAGCATCGTTCTCAGATACGGCAGTTTTTTCTTTGGTCCAACTTTCACACCCATACATTGCGATGGAGAACACGATGGTTTCAACCAGTCCAAGCTTGGTGTCTGTATTTAATGGGTATAATTAGCAAGCTGGCTCACAATACGTGACTACTTTACATTAGCCATGACCTTTTTAGCCTAGTCAGCTTTCAGACTACCAAAACATGGCACTGAGTAACATATCAGAGCTTTTACTTGCCTCGTGGCCTAGCTAAAGAAATTTAAATATGGGTGGAGATCTGTTTGGTAAGCCGTTTAACGTCTTCACAAACCCTGATGCCAAACACAAGGTAAATTAGGCTGTCTCCACTGCTGCACCTGTTGTTGATATTCCGTTAGCTCTAGTGTTGTGTGGAAAACTGTCACATCACAACCTCCTGAGAATTCGCCCTACTTTTACGAGCAGTTCTGGATTCAGATTAGCACTGTGAAAGACAGTCCGTACAGGATCCTGCACAGATTTTTGTGATCGTTGTGGCCAAAAATGCTAGATTTTTGCTGCGTCTTTTTTTCAAAATTTGAGACGCAACTTTTTTGGGCGCAAAACCACTTGAACTGACGATATCGCAACTGCACAAAATTGTTTTGCACGGCCTTTCTCAGCGATGTTTGTTGGTAAATGAGATCTTTTAGCTGTACTCATGTTTGACGCACTTGAATCGAAGAGTGCTTTGGTTAAATGTGTGTCATGACGACGTCACATGATGGTCCAAATCTGCGGTAATTCAGAAAAATTGCAAACTCCTACAAATATCGTGGAGTTTGCGTGATTTTGCGTTAGGGGAAATCCTGGAGGGAGTGAAAAGCACCATAATACAATGCAGTTCACTGAAAAAGTCACAACTGACTACACCCGTGAGGTACACCATTAAAGTCCCCGTGGAGGGTCTTATAACGTGCAGCGTTATTTGATGTCTTGACATAATTTCCACTGAAACAGGAAGTCATGGTAGGACATATAGAGCGGGTCCTCCCTCTTTTTGAATAT